>JAEANM010020883.1:0-11996 GCA_017656035.1 Myanophis thanlyinensis
ATACATACATACATACATACATACACAAACAAAACATAAAACCATCTTCCAGTTACAGTGTGTCAGTTGGTTACAATTTTTTTGTGCTGTCTTTTCATAGTCCTCACTTACAGTTTATATAAATTCCCACATTATCCTTGTAATATATATTCATACATTATCAATCAGTTAATTGTTCTTTTGACTAAACTATCATTCCATCATTTTAGACATCTGCTAAATTTTACATGGATACTATATAAAACTAAAGAATTATTCTTACGGTTTCAGAAACCAGTTTGAAACATATTGGATTTTCTTTAGGGATATTACTGAAACACGAAACATGAAAACGTTAAGAGCTATTGCAAGATCTTGTCTGATTTTATATATTTACAATATTTGATATCTACCCATATTGTTTATTTTATTTACCACTCAACTTCTATGCAACCCATCTCGCTGTTGTGATTCTATGCAAGAAATAAAATGTATATCTATTTTTACAATATACATTTCTGTGAAGTAGGGCATTATGGTATTCTCGCATTTTACACCTTTACATACTTGTAGATGCTTTCCTCTCTGAGCACCTTGAGAACCACTCTAGCAAAGTTTAAGAAATGAAAATTAGCAGATGAAGGCAAAAGCATATACATGATTTGAGAAAGTACAAAAAAGACCAACCAAAATGATTAAAGGCCTGGAGACTAAAACAAATGAAGAATGGTTGCAGGGAGATATGATAGCAGTATTCCAATATTTGAGATGTTGCCACAAAGAGGAGTGGGTCAAAGAACCAAGGCAGGACAAGAGTCAACTGATGGAAATTAATCCAGAAGAGAAGCAACCTGGAATTAAGAAGAAACTTCCTAACAGTGAGAAAATTAACTAGTGGAACAACTTGCTGTCAGAAGTTGTGGATGCTTCATCACTGGAGGTTTTTAAGAAGAGACTGAACAGTCACTTGTCTGAAATGGTGTAGGGTCTCTTGGTTTGGGGGCTGGACTAGAAGACTCCAAGGTCCCTTACAGCTCTACTCTGATTGATTGACTTACATGAAAGTTTGAAAAGATTCCTTATAATATTTTCCCTCGATTTTTTCTCCTGTTCTTGTCCCCAGATTGTAACTTTAGGTGAACTCTATAAAATAGCATGAATAACTTGAGCACTTTATCTCATCAAACATAACATGCTTATAATGTATTAAACCTAAGCTACTTACACAAGGTCATCAAAACCTTCTTCAGAAGGTGGTTTCTGGAAGCTGATTGGACTTGAAAAAATGTAGATCTGAGAGAAAATGCCTGCAATGATGAAGTCGCCTGGCTCGTGATACTTGTGGAGAATAAAAAGAGGCTTACCAACAGGACACTTAGCAGTAGAAATCTTACTTAAGGCATGAAGCAGAGACCACATATCTGTGATTAGGGCTACAAAAAATATCACCTTGTCTGAAAAATTTCCTGCCTTCTTCCAAAGTTCCTTCATTGATATTTGTAAGCTATTGAATCAAGAGGCAAAACCATCGAAAGCCAGAACTGTATAACATTTACTATTAATAATCATAGGTGTAAAAGCCTGCCTGTCATTAGCTTCAACTCTATACAAGACATGAAGTATTAGTATAGTTAAGTATCTTCCCATCCCAAGGGAATGTGTACCAGCTATGCTAGGATGAGAAAGCATTAAACACAGTTATTTCATAATTATAACTTGATGGGGAAATAATGACCAACTTGGAATTCTAAGTTCACTATAATGTTCTCAGAGGTTGAACCATTGATGTTTCTCACAGTTCAGCTGCTATCTTAATTTCTGACAATAAGAGGAACACCATAATATCTCTTATGAAGAAAAAGAAACAGTAACAGTCATTTAGAGCAATTACTGTAATTGTTTTAAATTAATTAAACCTTGCTTTCTTGCATTTTAATAAAAAAAAATTCCATTTTTAGGAATTCCAAATACATCACTTCAAGGCAAGCTGTATTCTGTAGTGGGGATGGAATGTAGGGCATGCTTTTATTTCCATGTGCCAATATGCTCTTCATGTAGAAAAATATAATGTTCAGAAGATTTTAAATGTTGAGCTTCACTTCAAACATAAAATGCAAAGTTATCTGCAATATTAGACCAGTGCATGGTGTTTTGTTGATTTATTTCTCTTGAGCAAAGCAATAGAAAAGTTTCTCCCAACTTCTTCATCAAACAATGGCTGCCTAGACTGACAACAAAGGATTATTTTACAACTGGAAACCAGATCTTATCTGAATTTGTATTATAGTTTAGGGAGCTCATGTTGTATCATACACAGTTCTGTATTTCAATAGAAGGGTATGTTCAGGAAATTAAGGAAAATAATGGCGGAGAGGGAGGCACCCGGTATCTGAGGAGGTCACCAATTGATTTCAAAATAGAACAAACAATGTGCAATTGTTCCAATCTCTACTTCACATATCTTTACTGTAAGTATAACAATAACATATCTTTATTGTAAGTATAACAATAGCAATAGCACTTACTTATATACCACTTTATAGTGCTTTCCACCCCTCTCTAAGCAGTTTACAGAGTCAGCATATTGCCTTCTACAATCTGGGTCCCTATTTTACCCACATTGGAAAGATGGAAGGCTGAGTCAACCTTGAGCCTGGTGGGATTTGAACTGGTAGTCAGCAGAAGTACTTCAGTACTGCACTCTAACCACTGTGCCACTGAGGCTCTTCAAGTATAAGAGATATTACATTACAGAACTGATTGACCACCTTGTGAAAGTGTGTTCACAGCCTCTGCATTTACAGTGTGGCCTTGCTACTTTCCATTGTACACGGTTATCTCATAACAAATTTCAGAGTAATCTGGAAAGTCTCATGACCCTCAATGAAGAAAGTCCATTTTTATGAATAACTGAATAGTTAATAAGAAAACAGAATGTTGTAGGTTTATAAAGCCTAGAGAAAAAAAGAATGAAATAAAAAGAATTAAGGAATACCTAATGTACCCTTAGGATAGGCACATAGCAGCTCCACACAGGTATTCGTTTTCACAAAAGTCTGGTAAAATAGAGGTGTGAGGGTGGGTTTGATCTCTCACTTTAGCTCATAGCCACATAAGAAAGTGTGATTCCTTTTGCTTTCAAGTTCTCCCAAATTCAGCTCTTATCTTTCCAGAAGATGGGATAAAAACATGTATATAAGTCCAACACTAGTATCTCCAGGTACCTATAGGTGGGTGTCTCTAAGACCATTTGGATACTTAACATTATGCTCAGCAGAGATTTGTTAGCATATTTGCATGAATCTACCAATTCACAGTAGCTTCCTGGCAGTTGGGAATATTGCTTTGGCAAGTTTTGTGATCACAGAGAAATGAAAATATATTTTGGATGACTTCCACACTCCATTCTCTCCTTTTCCTGTTTTTCAGCAATTTTTCAAGAGGAGAATGCGGAAAATATGTAAACCTCTGTACATAAACCTCCGGCATAACAATGTAAGGGTTCTCCAAAAGCTAAGGGAAGGTAGACAGATCCGCTTAGATAAATGCTCTGCAGCTTTACAAGGCAGATGAAGCAACAAATATTTGTAGGGAGGGACATTTATCATTGTCAGACCTTTGAAGGAGAGGTGAAATTCAGCAGGTTCTAGCAGCTTCGGTGGAACTGGTAGTAAATTTTCTAAGCAGTTTGGAGAAACGATTGTTAGAAGAAATCTCCTTTTGTTTTTGTTTTCCACTTTACACGGTTAATCCTGTAAGGAAGGCAGGAAAAAAAATCATTCTGGTGTTGTTTTTATCTTTATTGGCCTGCTTACATAAACTGCCCACCCAGTCATATGACAACCCCAGCCACACCCACCAAGCCGTGCCCACAGAACCAGTAGTAAAAAAAATTGAATTCTATCACTGTTTTGAAGGGCTTGGAATATATGAAGAAAACTTGCTGCTGTGTTCCCCTCACACCCCAATCAGTCATTTTCTTCTTCCTTTAATTGCAGGGACCCAAAACAATGTCTGTAAGTCAACATAGCTACAACAGAATTCTGTACTTGGCAAATATTGTCCTGCCCTTTAAATATCAATGAAGGAGGAAAGTTGTATACTCTGGTCCTATTTTAGATTTCATTAAGGATTTTGGCCTTAAAAAAAATGACCTTTTGCTGTAACTAGAAATATGTTTTATAAGACTGCATTCTTGGATTGTTTCATAGATTGGTTAAAAACACAGCATATTGTGGCAAGACAAAAAGTCATTCTGTCAGTCCCCTAATACAGCATAACATACGTTCTTATTCAAAGTACATCTCATTGTGCTCAACGGAGCTTATTCCTATATAAGTGAATTTAGAGCTGCAGACATAGTGCATTCACTTGTCCTTTATCTATTATTAAGAGAGACTCTTGTTTATAATATTCCCAGCACTTTGGGTTATGGCAGTATTAATAAAATATTCCATAATAGTTGGGGGAGAACATGCTTATATCTTTTTTAGATATGCAGAGTCAAGCCTGAGAACCAGTTTGTAATGGTTAAGGTGCCAAGCCAGAAACCAGGAGACTATGAGTTCTAATCCTACCATATGTATAAAGCCAACTACATGATTTTGGATCACACATTCTTTCTTGGCAACAGCAAGGAGACAATAGCAAACAACTTCTGTAACAATTGCAAAGAAAACTGCAGGGAGTCGTCAAGAATCAATATTGAGTCAAAGTCCTTCCGCCCCACCTCCAAAAAGCCAAGACTACGATGCAAAACTGTGAGAACAGGGAAGCCAGGTCTTATATGAGAGTCAGTGTGGCATGATGGTTATGATTTTAGACTAGAAACAAAAAGACCCAAGTTCCTCAATTAGGCAAATGCAATGGGCTAGTCATTCTCTCTTCCTCAGTCAAACTTACTTCACAAACAAAAATTAGGAAAAGCATAATGCTTAACTGATATTTAGTCAAAGAGATGTGAATTTTTGCCTAGATCCATGATAGCGAACCTATGGCACAGGTGCAACAGGTGGCACACAGAGTCATCTTGCTGGGCAAACAAGCTGTCAGCTAACTTACCTCCAGCTGAGCATGCACATGCAATTGCACATGCACACATGCATAATTGAAGAGACTCAGATGGTCTTTGGACCTCCCCTATGCATGTGCGCGATTGCAGCAGGAAATCCAGCTGGTCTTTGGAGCTCTCCTGTGCATGCACACGCAATGGCTCACGTGTGCGTGAGTGCCTGCATGCAGCATGCGTGCATTGCATGTGCAAAAGCTGCATGAATGTGCAGATGGTGTGGTTGCATATGCAGTGTATGTATAGGAGCCGCGCACAAGTGCAGATGGCATGCACAAAGCACATACTTTTTGGCACTCAGTAAGTAAAAGGTTTGCCACCACTGTCCTAGATTCTTTGAAAACTTTGGGGAAAAAAGTTTTAAAAGAGCTACTTGTTTGTTTTCATGCTCACTAGAAGCTTGTGTTTGTATTCATATGAAGTCAAAAGTAACTTCTTCCAAATCTTTTCAAAACATGCATAATGTTATGGGCCAATCATTTATGTGGAGACTAGGTATAACTATTTCATGATACTTAGTTGCTTTCTAGAGAAATTATTATGGTTAGTTAGTCATATATTCAGATACATGTTTAGACTGCATGTGACATTTATGTCCACCTATTGAGGGCTTTCCAAGGCCCTACCATAGGCATATATTGTTGTTTGATGGTATTAAAGGTAAGTTGTTCCAAGTAAAGCTATCTTTCCAGTTGACTGATGGTGATGTTCGTCAATGCCATTGGTATTCAAGGAGTGCTCCAAATGTTTTTGGATTGCACCCAAGGCACCTATCATTGTTAATAATATCTTGGCTCCCTTTGCCACAGTCATTCTACTTATATTTGCATGCCTTTTGTCTTTTTTTTTAGATTTTCTCCAATTATTTCTGTTCTGTTTTGTAGAAACATTCACTCTCTAGACTTTTTTTGTCTTCCTTATTAATAGAACTTAAGCTTGGGGTGTTGTGTGGTAGATGCTTCTCTGTTTGAATTCTAAAACCTTGGAGTACTTTAGTCCTTTATGTTTTGTTATGTTTTCTATTTTGTGGCCCCACCAGTTCTTACTTGGAGTCAAGTGTTATTTCTTGCAGATAGTCCAATGTGCTATTGTTGCTATTTTGTCATGCTGATATTTATAACCAGCCTATGCAATCTTATTCCAGCACCTAACTATGTGATCCACTGCTTTCTCAGCTTATTTGCAGAGACGGCATTTGCTGTCTGTTAGTATTTTTACACTTCTGGTTATATATGCATTCTATACAGCTTTAGATCATCCATGTAAAAGAGGTCAAATAGCCTGGCAGATGTTTGTTAGCCGTGCCCTGACTTGTTTATTATGGTTGATAGAAGTAAAATGTAATAACGAACAGTAGTGCTGATAGTGAGCCTCCTTGAAAAATTACTTTCTTAATCCTGAGGTATTATTTTTTTTTCCCCAGGAGGCAACTGGACTTTCTTGTTTTTTCTTTAAAGATGTTTCACTTGTCATCCAAGAAGCTTCTTCAGCAACAACAGGATAGTGGAGAATGGAAGGATTTATATTCCTTGTAGACAGCTGGTCATTTCCATCCTTTTAGAGGGTTGTCAAAGCACTTGAAGGTTTATCTGTGTTGTCAGAGTCACCTGAGTAGTGCTCCTGGTTCCTGTAGTCTATAGTTTGTTTTTTTTCTCTCTCTCTCTGGAAATCATTCCTACTCCCATACCATTCAAAGGGTGTTCATTCCAAACTGTATAGTTAAAAGTCTGTAAAGATTCTCAGTCATCCAGGTCATGGTTATCCCAAAGGTGCTTTTATTTTTCAGGAAAGTCCAGTTGCCTCTGAAAAAGCATGTTTGGGACAACCATGACTTGGATGACTGAGAATCTCCACAGACTATTACTTTTTAAAAAATTATTCTAGTCTATCACCATTAAGCAGCAATGGTGTCTTCCATTGTACCAACGATCTTTGCACCAAGTTTCTGATGTTTCCACAATTGGTGCTTGCTTCTCCAAAAAATCTGGCAGAGTGTCAAATGCCTTCTTGTAATCAACCTCCAACATTCAATTTCCCTTCTCTTGAAGTTTTCCAAAACCATTATGTCAATTAGCAGCTGATCTTTTGCTCCTCTGCTATTTGGACAATTTTCTTTCTGCTCAGGGGGAAAGATGCTGTTGGACAACATCAGTTCCATACATCAACTCCACACCAATTTGAAATGTGAAAGTTACAGTTGTTTGTAAGCTGGTAATTGGTCTATAATTGCCCGGTGCTGCCTTTTTTGTTCATACTTGCATTGTGAGAGAAACTTTGCCAGATGTTAACTAATTTATTTCCCTATAGTATGCAATTAAATTGTTTGATAGTGAGTGGATGTACACCTGTTTGAACTCAAAACCATGTCATATTCATTTGGGATTGACCAATTTTTGATCTTCCTCTTCCCACCATTTCTTTATCCAAGCTGCATGTTGTTGTGTTTCTTTGGGTTGCCCCATAGCTGTGCCCAGAACTGCATTGTTTCTTCTTTGTCAAGTATTGGCTTGTTTATTGCAGTTCCTTGATTGATGAATTGATTGAAACATTTCTGATTCAATTGAAATTGAAGATTCTGCCCATAGTGTGGAATTTGAACTTCATATCTGCTAATTTTCATGGCTAAGTAAAAAGTTTGTCAATGAAAGAACTCCATAGTGGAAATTCTAGCATGCTTATTAAAAATTCCTGCTGCATCTTTTGGGCATGTGTTGCATATGAATGAGTGCAGAATTAAATAATTATTTTTCAATGAGCTCTTTTTTTTATTCCCACAATGCCTTTATATAATTAACAACTTTTGCAGAATTTATTTATTTTATATATTTGTTTCTTAAATTTATTTGCCACCTATGTGACAAAAGTGACTCTAGATTAGGCAAATGGTCAGGATTTGGCTTCATTATAATGAATATGATTGTATGATAATAAAGTGCATCCCTTAGCAAACAGAACTTTTATTGATAAAGTTTATTTCATGAAGCAGGGAGTTTAAATTGCCTTTACAGTGGTTAAATTGATAATCATTCCTGAGTGAAAGGATACAAAGTTGGGAATTTTTCACTGACCCATATCAAACATAAATAAAAAACTGTAGGAGCGCTGCACTTCTATAAATGTAGACACCCTGGCAATTGCTTCTTCGACTAAAACAAATTCCATTATAAGTGAGTTTTAATCTGCACTAGCATTTGTTCTGAAATGGTGAGTGTTTTCTCATTTTACCTGCAGGATTGGTGGTTCCCACAAGGAGACACCTAAGAAAATTACTCCCCACTAAAAATCCTCAAATTATTTGTGGCTTATTTTACTATGCACATTTTGATGTGTTACTACATTATTCTGAATTGTTTAGTTCTGAGATAGAACTGTACAGCAGTATGTGAATTGCACAATGCTTCTGGTGCTCAGAAAGATGAATTTGAACTTGTTGAATCATTGCAAGATAAAATAAGACAGCATCTGAAAGACAATCTATGACTTGTGATTTGAAACGGTAATAGATTCTCCCATTTGAGCAGGAAATGTCCATCATTCTGAACCCATAGCCTCTGCAGTGACACTTTCTCAAACAGTCTTGGGAAGAAAGAACATTTCAAATCGAGACGCAATATGCTATCTACAGCACCACTGATGCATCAAGGTATTGTGCAGAAAGGGTAAGCAATTTTGTACCATTTTCTGGTCCATTAAATGTGATGCCAAAGCATCCATGCGACACTTATGCAAGTTAAACTTCAAATACATGCTATAGATTTGACAACAGTTCAAGGTAACAGACCCTATTAAATCTGCTCACACACAGTCTAAGAACTTTCCTGTAAATATAGCCAATATCTTTCCAGAAAACTTTTCATTTAATAGATAGCAAGAAAAAAACATCACAATACAGCACTCCATCCAACATTGTCCTCCTGTTAAATATTCAAAGACCTTTATTAAGTATATGGAGGAATATTTGCAAATTGAAGACAGTTGAGATGATCCCCAAAATAGCCAATACTACAGACCATTTTTACATATAAAGTATCTACTTAGGATGGCTTATTGATGCAAATTAATCTCTTAATCAAATTATAATTAGAGATACAGTTTTGTTCTATGAATACATTACTTTCCCTTCTACTACTAATATTATTTCAATTGTAAGATCATGTTATCAGAAAATTTACAGCTTGGATTAGCTCCCCCAAACCCAGCAAACTAAATTAAGGGGGATCTTTCATGCTGTATAGTGATCTTGAGAAAGATATATAGAAATGTATGTTTAGGCTTGTAGCTTTTGCCTAAATATTATGAAATTATTTGTTTGTTGATTTATTGGTTTGTTTGTTTGCTTGCTTGCTGAAGATGAGGTCCTCCTTTAGCCTTTAATTGGCATTCTGCATCCTCATTTTCAAAAGTAGGTAGGATATTACAAAGACTAAATATAATTTAATGTTTAAAATAATTAAACTGTCAGATTTGATTACTCATCATGTATTTCACATTTTCCATTTCTGTCACATTTCAAATTAGCATTTTGTAGCATTTTATATAGTGACTTGGATAGCTGCTTCCTAGCTTCTGATGGCAAGGATCTCAAATTGTGTACATCTGGTAAACATGAGCACCTCCCTCTAGTTAGACTAATTAGAAAAAAAAATTACAATACAGCATTTTTAAAAAAAAAACTTATGTGGGAAACTGCTGATAATATGTGATAAAACTGTTTTATAAATCACACATTTCTATATTGGCACTGACAATCTTTAAGCTGCCCAACAAATACTGTATATACAAAGAAAAGCTAAAGTACCTTATTTAATGTACTTAGATTTCAAATATTGGATCAATGGATGGAAACTAATGAAGGAGAGAAGCAACCTAGGAATAAGAAAAAATCCTAATATTGAGAACAACTAAGCAGTGGAATGGCTTGCCTTCAGAACTTATGGGTGTTCCATCACTGGAGGCTTTTAACAATAGCATAGCAATAGCATTTACTGTAGACTTATATACCACTTTAAAGTGCTTTACAACTCTAAGTGGTTTACAGAGTCAGCTTATTGCCCCCAACAATCTGGATCCCTGTTTTACTGACCTTGGAAGGATGGGAGGCTGAGTCAACCTTGAGCCTGGTGAGATTTGAACTGCCAAATTGCAGACAGTCAGCAGTCAGCAGAAGTAGCCTGCAGTACTGCATTCTAACCATTGTGCCACCACAGATCTTATTCATCTTCAGAAAAGACTGATCTGGAATGATATAGGATCTCCTGCTTGTGCAGAGGGTTGGGCTAGAAATCCTCCAAGGTCCCTTCCAAATCTGTTATTCTGAGCCTTTCTGTCTACTATGGTGATTCTGGAACAGATCTTGCCCCTCTTCTTATTTTAGGAATGAGGCAGATTAAAAACAAATACTAGATAATTATATGCTATCTATTTGGAGCCTTAGTTTTGAGTCTTCTTTTTTTTTCTTTTTTCCATCACTTGCTCATACCCGAATGTCTTACACACACCACAACTGACTATAATACAGTGGTGGCAATTATTTCTCTTAAAAAAAAAATTGTCTCCATTGTCTACTAATATGTCTCATTTGTCCTTCTCATCCATCAAAAAGACAAGTTCAACAATGGCATATAAAAGACAATGCAGTTTAAGAGTGCAGACTCATCTGTTGTGTCCATGACCAGAGTAAGAACATGGTAGGGATGAAGGTGTCTTAGAAATGAAGAGTGCTTGTTAGATTTCACTTAAGTTTGCACAGTTCTATTTTTTTGGTTTATACCACTCGGGGGGGAAATAGTATAATCTATTTAGGGTTGATGAGAAAGAGTCTTAGAGCTCACACACAGTAAATGTGTTTAATTTATTTATTAAAATTTTTATGCTACCCATCTCCCCTGTAAGGTGACAAATTATCTTTCAAATATCTTCACCTAATTTTGTGCAGAAAAATTGAGAGGGCAATTATAATGAATTTCTCCAAATTTCTCCAGGGGGAAGGTATTTCTTTTTCTTTGCCCCCAATATTTTTTCAAAGGCAGGATTCAAAGATTCTCCTTTAGTTTTAAAAAGAGGGCTGCTTTGGTAAAAGCCCAATGAGAAGAATTCTTTCTTGACATTTTCTCTTGGGACTTAATTAAAATGTGCAATTCCAGGAAGCCTACAAAATTGTAACATAGGGCATTCACAAGTATCACTTAGGCACCTTATCACAACCTAAAGGCAACATTCTATGTATGAGAAGTTGTTCACATTTTTATCCTCATTTGAAATAGTTTCTAAATCAAGTTTTCTTTCTTTAGATTGCATGAGAGTGGGCATAAAAAACTGTAGGGAAATTTCTCAGTTTACTGCTGATTTTTCTACCCAGCATACAAAATTCCAGAAATCAGAGAACATAACAGAACCCAAATACAGCCCAGATTAGATGGCAAATTGTGTATTTTTCTTTACTCTGATACTAGTCAGACTTCAAAAAATAAAGCAATTAAAATATAACAATGAGATAAACAACAAAGCATGCCATTTCTTCATTTGCAGAATCTTTGGCTTTCATTATTGTTGTCTGTATAGTAATAATGAGTTTCTGCTTCTAGTGGAAACAGAAACAACATAGCACAATAGACTATTTTATGTAGCAAGGCTTGTTTGCTGCTTTGAATCATTTTATAACAATGCCTGTATTAGCTGGAGAAAACTGGAGTTTAAATTTTACTATCTGATAGACTTCAAGGTTGGTAGTGGTTCCTTTAGGAACACACAGATTATTAGCAAGGGTAATTATGGCTTCTTAAAAGCAGCCCCAAGGATAGTCTGTTCACTTATGTTCCTAAACACACACACACACACACACACACACACTATATTTTCAATATACTGTACTTTAGGGTGACCAACCGTCCTCTTTTGGCCGGACATGTCCTCTTTTTACGGCCAGTCCGGGGCGTCCGGGCGGGTTTTA
>JAEANM010020884.1:0-11995 GCA_017656035.1 Myanophis thanlyinensis
GCCATAATAAGCATGGCTGGCTCAGGAATTCTGGGAGTTGAAGTCCACGAGTCATGAAGGAGCCATAATTGCTCACCCCTGGTCTCAAAGATCTCCAAGATTCCTTCCAACCTCCTTATACTATGTTATATCTTGGAGCAACTGGAGTTGAGATGGCTGCTTGACATTTTGTATAAATAATAAACTAACCCGCCTATCCCAAAAGGAAAGGAAAGAATCAATGACTATATAGTTAAAAGAGTTAATAGATAAGACTGAGATTTAAAAAAAATAAACACTTGCAAGATAAGCTTTCTTGCAAAAGAGAAATTGTCAAAGTAGAGAACTAAACAGGTAGAAAAGCCTTTTAGACTATATCCCAGTATACAAAGGAAAAGGGAATATGTTCTCTGTGTGAAAATCTGTGGTGACAATAGATCAGTATACTTCAGTGTTTTAAGTGTTACCTTTCAGTCCTTTTTGTCCTTGAAGACCTGGATAACCTTGCTTGCCTGCAGGACCTTGAACTCCTGGATATCCTTTCAGCCCAACGGAATGACCTGTAGAATGGAAATGGTTATGCAGTTCTGTACCAGAATTATGAACTGGGCTAGCTTGTCTGTCCTAAGACTTAAGAAAAGTCTGAAATCAAGATGTAAGAGATAACATTTGATATTAGTTACTGGGAGATTTACATCCTTCTTTTTTTTTTTTTGATCAGCTCAAAATATTCATATATGAGTATAATAGCACTGTTGTTCCCTCCTTCTGCAGCAGCAGAATATTTTTTTTAATAGTATTTGCTTCGTTTACTTAAACAGGTGAAGACCGAGTCTTTATAACATGGTGTTAAACGGCAGTGTTGTTTGGTTTGACTTAGTATGTTATGTGAAATAACTACTGTAATTTGTGGTTGATAGTATACACAATTGTGTGAAAGTAGCCTAGCACTGGTTATTCAATACATCCTCACTAAACAAATGTTATATTAGTATAATAGGGCGGGAGGTTTTTATGATTTTCCTTTGCATGGCATATTAAGCCAACCTGTAGTTTGGTTAACACTGTTATCCAACCTGGACTTTGAATCAGATTGTGATTAAAGAGGAACAGATTAACTACAATTATCACCACTGTTGAGATTTATTTTATTTTATTTTAAGACAGGGCATATCACCAGGAGCCAAACAATGGCTATCTTACAATTAACCTTATACATGCAGACATGACATAATCTCTGTCTCTCTCTGTATGAAAATAGATTTTAAATCAAAAAAATTACCCCTGTGAAGGAGTAGTAGAAGAAGAGAATGATAGAAAAGAAAAAGAGAGGCAGAATAGTTTATTGTGGTCTTAATTAAATAAGACTAAGATATAAAGCAAGGCATTATTTCACACATAAACAGCTGTTTTAGTATTTGTTTTTATTTACCTGAATTTTCAAATTTCTCTTGGCTGTTCAATTTCAAAATGCCTGATTAAGGAAACTTCTCAAAGTATTTTTTTCTAAATATTTAAAAATCAGTATATAAATATTCCATTTACCTGGTCTTCCTGGGGGTCCAGGGGGGCCGGGGAAGCCAGGTGTTCCTGGTTCACCATCTAAACCAGGAGGACCAGGATGACTAGCTGGGAAGCCAGGATCACCAGGAAAACCTTTGGGGCCCATTTCTCCAGGAAAACCTCTTCCCACATAAACATCTGGAACTGGGAAGAAAGTAGTTCTGTATGACTTTCAGAAGGACATAGATGAAAAAATACAAATGAAAAGCAAACCAGTACAGAATCTCTCACTATTAAAATGAATAGAATAAAAGCACAGTCCCTGATCACTGTAAGTCCTGCTGAAATAGAACAATTCTGGTATATTCCCAAATACACTTTCTGATGGCAGCATATTTGCTAATGCGATATTTGATAATGTGAGGGCTACAACCCAAAATATTTATTTTCTGATCTTTCCACCCCTTGACTTCTTGTGTAGGTTGGGATCTGGCCCTCTCTTGATGCCTGGACATGATGGACAATATTGTTCCAGATCAGTGGTGGGATCCAAATAATTTAACAACCAGTTCTCTGCTCTAATGACTGGCTGGGTAGGCATGGCTGGGTGTCATGTGACTGGATGGGAGTGGTCAACCCAATGTCACTCACATCAAGGGGCACCTCATCTTGCCTGGCCTCTTCTTGCCATACCATGCCTAGCCATGCCTTGCCCCTCCCCTCCCAGCCTCTCACTCCTTGTCACGCCTGGCTGCTCACCTCGCCTGGAGAGAGTAGTTTTCAAATAAAAAAAATGCTCGCCTTGTGCAAATAAATAAGAAACATCTTGACTTCAGGCTTGATGCATCTTGCAAAGGATTACTGCTCATTCTAGTCTCCTTTCCTAACAGGTCCATCTCAGATTGCAATTTGCTACCACCTCTTGTCTTTTGCATCGTTCTATGGGAGATTATTCTGAAATGTTATCTGTGATGTTTACAGCTTTAAAAGTTTGTTTCCTCCAACCCTGTTTTTGCATGCAATTCTTACAAATTATTTTGACATTCCTTCATCCTTTTTAAACAAAGTAGTGGTTATGGTGCTGGCCTAGAAACCAAAAGAGTCTGAGTTCTAGTCCAATTTTAGGCTTGAAAAAAATGGCTGATAAATAAATAAATAAGATAGCACTCACAACTCATAATAAAATAATAAAATAGCACTGTTCTGACATTTGAGGGGCTCTTATAAAAATGAGGGGGTCCATCTATTTCCCAAAGCACCAAAAGACATGACAAGAAACAATGGATGGAAACTAACCAAAGGGAGAAGCAATCTAGGACTAAGGAGAAATTTACTAAGGGTGAAACCAATCAACCAATGGAATAGCTTGCATTCAGAAGTTGTGGGTGCTCCATCACTAGAGACTTTCAAAAAGAGTGAGGGAAGTCCACCCCAAAAGGATAGTGCCAGGAACTACTAAAACAATGCAGAAAACTTAAAACAGTCATTCCCCTTTTAAAAAAAGTCAAAACCCAAAGCAAAAGCACCAGCGGAGAGGGAAACTAAGAGGATCAGTTCAGGTTAATTGAAAGCCTGGATGTGCTGCCAAAAGCCATTAACCCTTCTGTCAGCTGGATCTCCAGCATGGGTTTTCCCTTTTGATGCATGCTTGTTATCAGTTGCCATAGTAACAGGGATGGGGAGGCATGGCATTGGGGATTGGGAAGTGAGCTTGTGTAAGTAAGGCCCATAAGGCCCATGAACTAAAAGGGAGGTTTGCTTTCAAGAATTACTGCCCTGCTGAATGGAATTGTTTATGCCTAGTCAAAGCCAACCATCCTAGAACTCCAAATGGATGAAAACATCTGAAGATATACTCCACACGACACTATGCAGGATGTGGATTGGACATTCAGCCTGGGTCCCTGGGGGGATGGTTTTGGGGAAACTTTCAATATGTAATTTTCATGCCTTTTGACTCAGATCTTGCTTTTCTTTCACTGCTATCATTTCAAACTCAGTAAAAGTTTAATCGGCCTTAATTTAATTAATTTTAACTGGGCTTTAAATTGTTTATATGTATTTTTTACTTGGCTGTGCACTGCCCCGAGTCCTTCGGGAGAGGGGGTGGTATAAAATTTTTGATAAATAAATAAAAAAAAAGTATCTCTTCTCTAACCCAATGGAGTCAGGGGTTTTCTTTCTTGGGATTTGAACAGAGGAAGGCCTGACATTAAGCAAGATCGGCCAACCCAGAGACCTAGACTATTGAGGGGGCTGAGCACACAATGTCAACCCACAGGAGAGACCAGGAAGACTATGGAGCCCTGGGGTAGACCTCTTGTCCAATGCTGGGAAGATATAGCCAGGAGAATTACAGCTTGAAGAGAAACCAGTTCAAGCCAAATAGTTGCTGGGAGTAGGACACCCAGAAGATCCAGAGGAGCTTCTCCCAGAGATGATGGTGGCTAGACACCGGCATGGAAAGGAGACCTGACTGGAAGCTGACATAGAGGACCTCCTGCTGACCCATGCCTTGTAACTTCTGCAGAAACCTTCGAAAGCTAGAGAGCTCAGGGAGCTCTCGCACAAAGGCATGGCCAGCCAATGCGCAAAGAAATTGAAGAAGTAGCAGGTGGAGCCTGGAGCAGCAGGAGGAGCCAGCCTCTCTGCAATCCCAGTTGTGCTTCCTGCAGCTCATCAGGGGCCAGCTCCAGCAGTAGCTGGAGCCATCCCTGCAGCAGCAGCTGCAACCCAAGCCCCTGGTGTGTGGGGGCATCCCTTGGAGGTGCCAAATCCCAAATGTTCCTCAGCTGGGCGTAAAATACAGATGGGATCCCAAAACCCTGGGATTCTTTCTAGCTCAAGCCTGGAATCACATGCAGGAATGTGGGGAGGATTTTGCAAATCAGGCAGCCAAGGTGAGATGTGTCACCATGGCCCTGGAAGGGACTGCAGCAGATTGGATGGTCACCCTTCACAATGATGATGCCCCCCAGCTGAGGGATTATGACCAGTTTATGGTAGCACTTTGGAAGCAGTTCAAGGACCCCCTAGCAGAGGGCAAGGCCAAGACCTGGATGAAGACCACAAACCGGGGACAGAGGTCAGTGGCAGAATACACCCAGGAGTTTCGAGAATTGGTATGCCACATGCACAAACGGTCCCCAGAGGGGAGTGCTACAAAGATGGGTTTAATGATGACATCTTTCAGAGCTGTGCCTCCCAGGGAGCCCCCTGAGACTTTCAGCACTGGTATGTGCTGGCAGCTGTGGTGGAAATTGATCTGGCCAGAGGCTTCCCCCTCTGCCCTGAAAGAGGCTCCAAGAGCTCCCAAAGGCAGGCTAGCAGCCAAACCGAGATACATGGCGTGCTTCAGATGTGGGAAAGGGGGGCACTGAGCAGCGGATTGTTTCACTAAGTCAAGTTTCAAGCCGACAACTGCTGGGTGCAGAAAGACTGAGAAGCAGTCAGCCGAGCCCTGCAAAACAGCGGTGAAAGAGTGGAGGTCATTGAGTTCCGCCCTCCTGACCAGGAGGAGCTGGGAACTCTGACCACCCCAGGAGCTTGGCTGAGGGGAGGGATTTGGGGAAACTTTCAATATGTAATTTTCATGCTGTTTGGTTTAGATCTTGCTTTTCTTTCACTGCTATCATTTCAAACTCAGTAAAAGTTCCTCTTCTCTAACCCAACGGAGTCTGGGGTTTTCTTTCTTGGGATTTCCAACTCTATTATTCTATGTTCTTTATGTTCTAAATTGGGTGCTTCACTGCAGAAGCAATACAGCTGGCTGGACCACACATGCATTAAATTCACAGCCTGTATGATCAAGCTGTCTCATTGTCCCCTCCTGTATCTTTTTCTCCCAGGAAGAAAGAAGAAGTAGTCAATACTGCAGCAGCTATAAAAGGTCTTGGGGAACTCCAGGGAGTATCAGCTGATCACAGAAGTGTTACTTAATACTGTTTACACTGAAAATGTTTGTAATCTTGTCCTTCTTCCTGAATCTTGAATTCTTCCCATCCCTAGATGGATGATTGATGGGTTTCCTGGGTGTTTCCCTACCCCAATCCTGTCAGTTTCTGTTGTTTATTGACTTTATTCAAGGCATGCATTGGCTGCATTCCTATTGCAACTAAGTAGATTGTTAAATGATTCCTGGCTTTCTGCCCACAGCTACTGTATTAACTGAAAGGAGAGAGAAGAGGAAAAAACACCTCTCTTGCACTTTATTTTCATCTGGTTCTCCGAACTGCACAAGCAGTTAGCTACTGTTTTGGGCAAACCAGCTGAATCCCACCACTGTTCCAGACAAAATGATCCCTAACATATCCCAGTGCATGTTATGTAAGAGTTGAACAATTTGATTTGGCTTTAGAGGCTTATTGACAACCAAAGCAATGACTGCAAAGTAGACACTATTCTACAATAATTGGTCTCCATGACAAGTAGTTTTCTACCACATTTTAAACTAGCTGCAACATCTGAACCATTCTAAAGACAGACTCAAATAAAGTTCATTTCAGTACTGTAGTCCAGTAGAATCACCTTCATGATCTAGGCCTATGATAGTGAACCTATGTCACGGCTGCCACAAGTGGCACACAGAGTCATCTTACTGGGCACACAAGCTGTTGGCCAACTTACCTCCAGTTGAGCATGCACATGCGATTGTGCATGCACACATGTGCAATTGCAGAGACCCAGCTGGTCTTCCGGCCTCTGCTGTGCACGTGCATGATTGCAGCAGGAAATCCAGCTGGTCTTTGGAGCCTGCGCATGCACATGCGATTGCTCATGTATGCGTGAGTGCCTGGCACGTGCACTGAATGTGCAAAAGCTGCATGCATGCACAGATGGTGTGGTTGCACATGCAGCACACGTGGAGGAGCTGCACGCAAGTGCGGATGGCACACGCAAAGCACGTCCTTTTTGGCACTGGGTAAATAAAAGGTTCACCACCTCTGATCTAGGCAGAACAACACTGTCCCTCCTTCTGAAGCTGGATATGGGCTCCATTGGCTACCATCTGCTGCTGAAGCAGGAGCCACAAGCCCAGGAAGATCCTCAAGTTGCAGACCAACTCTTTCAGAGGTAGATGACCCCCATCAAATGTCACTACTGTGGCTGATGCTATCTGATGCCATCCAATTTAACAAATGTATAGGAGCTTAATCTGGTGATTAATCTGAATTTTTCCTCCCCATTCAGCCACTGAATATATTCTGAACAGCAAATATATATTGGACAATTTTTCAAAGATTTTGCTTCCTGAAAAACTTTTGGTAATTATGATAGACTCTTTCAAACCAAACACAAATATAATTTCACAATCATGTAGGAATAGGAAATAGGAGAAACAGGAAATTAACTGTTACTGACTACAATGTATTTAATTGCATAATGTTTCTGACATGCTACATGAGTTCAACACAGCTAAAAGTGATTTTTCTTTGCACTCAGTGTCCAATGCATCTTGCTGCAGTGTACAACAATAGTCAGCAGCACTGATAGATTCCAGTTGCCCTGATACTGTTTTTCCACTGTGGCAATGTCCTGTTGAAACCATTCACCATTTTTGTCATTTCCTCTTCTCTGTTACAGGCTCTGAAGTACCAGAAAACAGTTACAATGTTACCCATAATTCTTCTTTTTGTTAGGCTATATACAGTTTCCTTAATGGTTTATTGTACGGTTTAGTCTCCAGACACACACCTTATCATCTTTGTTGCTCCTCTCTGCACTATCTCTATGCTGTCAGCATCATTTTTACTGTGCCAACTAGAATTGGATGTAGTACTTCAAGTGTGGTCTCACTAGTGCAATACAAACAGTACTATTACTTCTTATGATCTTGATGCTATCCCTCTGTTGATGCAGCCTATGCCTGCATTGGCTTTTTGGGCAATTACAGCTTGCTACTGGCCCATACTTGAGAGTTGGCCCACAAGAACATCTAGATCCCTTTCACACTTACTGTTGTTGAGCAGGTATCACCAACTCTATACCTGTTCATTTGGTTTTTCCTGGCTAAGTGCAGGACCTTGCTTTTCTCACTACTGAACTACATCTTCTGAAGGATCTAAGATCCTTCTGAATCTTGAGTTTATCTTCCAAAGTGATAGCAATTTGATGACTTCCCCTTGTTATTCTCTCATCTAGATCATATGTAAAAATGTTGAAGAGTACTGAGCCGGAGACAAAATCTTGAGGTACCCCACAGCATTCTTCCCTCCATGTAGATGCTGTTCCATTGAGGACTACATGCTTGGTTGGTCAGCCAATTGCAAATCCATCTGGTGGTGGTACTGTCTATCCCATATTGTTCAATCTTGCCAAGATGTAAGCTGTAGCCTACTCTGCCAAATGCCTTACTGAAGTCTAAATAATCTATGTCCACAGCATTTCCCTGGTCCACTAATTTAGTCACTTTATCAAAAAAGGAAATAAGCTTTGACTGCCATGATCTGATGTTGACAAACCCATGCTGGATTCTAATAATTGCTTTGTTCACTTCTAGCTGCTCACAAATCCACCTCTGGATGATCTTTTCCAGGATTTGTTTTCATGTATTGATGTCAGGCTGGTTGGTGTATAACTTCTTCAATCTACTGTTTTTTTTCCTTTTTGGAAGATTGCAATCACATCAGCTCTTTTCCAGTGCTCTGATACTTCCCCTGTGCTTCAGAGCTCTGAAATATTTTCCAATATTGTATCTGCCAGCTCCTTCAGAAACATGGAATATAAGGTGGCACAATCATTTCCTTGACTTTCTTTTTATTCCTTAGATATTGAAAGAAACTTTTGGGGTATTTTTTTAATTTATTACAAGTCTTAGTTCATTCTGGGCCTTAGTTCCCTGATTCCATCCTTGCAGATTTGGGATATTTTCTGGAATTCTTTTCTAGTTATGTGTCCTTCCTTCCATTTTTTATATTTATCCTTTTTGTCCCTGTTTGTCACAGAGTTCTTTTTGCAAATGATGGTTTTATCTGGGGGTCTCTTGTTTATCTTTCTCTGGATTATTGTGTTTGATTGTGTTTTTATAATTTCATTTTTTCAGAATTTCCCAAGCATTTTGAATTGTTTTTCCCTTTAGGATTTCTATTTATGGAATCTTTCCTAATATATATCTTAAGCTTGTTTAACTCAACTTTCTTGAAGTCTAAAATACTAGTTTGACTTTGCTTGATTACTTATGTCTGCATGATGTTGTCTTCTAGTATGATATGGTCACTCTTCCCCATCTACAACTTCTACCCCTTCTATAATTTCATTTCTACTAGTAAGAATTAAGTCCATTATAGTTGACCTTCTAGTTCCCTCCTCTACCTTCTGGATGACAAAATTGTCAGCTACGCATATCAGGAATCTATTAAACTCCCACTAGTTGCAGAGTTTGCTCTCAGTTGATATCAGGATGTGTTTCATCCTGCCAACTTTCAATAATGGCAACAATATTATACCTATCCTCTTGTACTAAGACTTCAAAAGTTGAACTTGTTTGTTCCTCATACTTGAGCATTAGTGTATAGGCATCTCATTCCTTTTTGACTGACTTTGCATTTGCTTCCCTTATCTTCTGTTTTATACCTGAGTTCCCCTTTCTTCTCATCACTCCCTTCCTCATTGTCTGATTGACTGACTTGAATTTTATGCTTGGGGTTAAGCCCTAAAGACGGTCTCCCTTTCCTTCCAATTTTAGTTTAAAGCCCTTCAGATAAACTGAATCAATTGTTTTCTAAACACGTGTCCCGGTTCTTGTGAGGTTTAATCCATCCCGACAAAAGCCCTTCCTGTAGGTAATATAAACCATGGTCTAGGAATCAAAAGTTCTCTCAACAGTACTATCCCGTGATTCTAGTAGTAGTAGTAGCTGAATCATGAACCATAATTCCTAGACCATGGTTTACATTACCTGCATCCCTCACCACCTGTGCTCCTACCTCTTTGGCTTTCCAGCTATAATTGCTCATAGTTCTTTGATATTATTTTCAAGTTTTTGTTGTATCATTCCTCCCAAATGGAAGGAGAAAAGAGTAATAATCAATGAGCTTGATTATTTTGGTAAGCTTGTCACATCTTTGATCTTTGCACCTGGGAGATAACATACTATCCTTGATAGTTAGACTCTTTTACAAATTACTAATTCTGTTCCTTTAACAAGTGAGTTTCCTATCACCAACACATGCCTTTTTCTTCACTGTCCTTTTTTTTAAAACTTCATGGTCTTGTATGGTGTAAGAAGTTTGTCAATCATCTGAATGTCACTTGGTGTTCTATAGATGCCAAGAAAATTCTCTCTGATATTCTTGAATGCTTTCCAGATTATTTTCTCTGGCTCCACTAACAGAGCTGTGATCCACTTGCCATTTATGAAGTATCTGATCAGTGTACTAACAAAAATACTTTCCTTAATTTTGGCATCAGTTATTCTTGAAAACATCTATCTCAAATAATGAAAACCTTCATCTTCCTTGTTATTGCTTTCACAAAATTTTTCATCAGTCTGAGTGACAGAAACGGAGACAGAAATATATTTGTCAAGTCAACAAGTGATTCATGTATGATTTTTTTTGTCCTAGAACCAAATTCTTTTACAATGACCATTTCTTTTTAAAGTAATGTGACTCTTGAACAGCTGGCCCATTTGTATATGTAGCAACAGTACTTGGTATATCTGAGCTGGATTTTAAGCAGTAGAGACGCTACTTTTGGATCTCTGTAAATATTCCAGTTGTACTTGGTATACAATAAGAGTTCATGTTTTTGTATGCATGTGCACAGCATAGTGAACAGGTACTGAAGGATATATTGTAAATTGCCATTGTGTAACAAAATAGCCTTGAGGCTTCACACTGATGAATCAACAAAGACACACCACTGTAGTGGGTCATCCTTGCAATCCAAAGTTGGTAAGAAACTGTCAATGTCAGTATGGAAAACGAGGCTGTCAACCTGTGCTAAAAATGTTAAATAATCTTGGCGGCTTTAAAAGACAGAAATTTTCTTACCTGTTGATATCAAACACCATCCTTGCAGTCTTGAACTCAGTAATTCTGCATTTGATTTTGACAAACCTAAATCCCTGATCAGGTCATTTAATTCTGACTGTGTTATGAGATGTCTGTCACCAGACATACACAGTTCAAAACCTGGATCAGCTTTGTCTGTTTCATCTAAGTTCCATTTCTCTGGTGGCTTCGGTACTGAAAGATCGTTGTCATGTGACACTGGTCTCATCACTGAAGGCAGATTGGGATATTTAATTGATTTCATATTTTTAGCAGAGAAGCCAGCAACATTAGTCAGACAGAAGTAGTTGTCATAGGATCATTCTGTTCATTCTGTTCTCACCATATGATGGGAACAGCAAACTTCTGAGCTCCCCTGAGCCAGGTTTTAAGATCAACAGCTCATTTTGTACAACAAATGTGAGGAACCCAGGCTTTATCACCAATCTTACACCAAAGTACAGTTCCTACGCTTTCTTAGCAAGCCTAGTCAGGGTGCTTCTTTGAGGCTTATAGCAGAATGTATCATATCTGATCTGACATTGGTGAGATATTTCTGCTGTCACCAATCATCTTATAACAAGTTTATAACTGGTTTACTTGTTATGTAAATTACATGCACATAGAGAGTGCTATGCCTTGAAACAATTACATCAAAATTCATGGAAACTGATACCAACAAAACGAATAGCATCTGTACATGCGAGCTGTTTTAATAGCCTTTGCAGCCAGCGTCCAGCCAGCCTAGCATGCCTAGGCAGGTGCAGCATCCAGCCAGCCTAAGATGTCTATACCAAATATTTCACAAATATTATGCAGTATGTCTTGAGTGCATGCCTGGACATGCATGAGCTACACAAAGCATCTTATAATGCAAGCGAAAATTAGTAAACTTAAAATATACCTACAAAATCACAAAAACCAAAGTTTTCTATAAAACGGTACATGATAGTTTAAAATTTAGCAGCCAAAAATCTATAAGATACACCCAAAAGTCTTCAGGAAGCAAAATTTTGTTGTCCAATGATACCACTACAGATTTCTTCAGTATCTAAAGCTTAGATACAGCAGTCCCTCAAATAATGTCTCCACATCACTCAGTGTTATCACTGTTCTTGGCTTGTCTTCCAAAGTTGTGGGTGCTCCATCACTGGAGGCTTTTAAAAAGAGAGTGGACATTCATTTATTTGAAATGATATAGAGCAGGGGTGTCAAACTCAAGGCCAGGGTCTGGATCTGGCCTGTGGGGTGCTTAGATCTGACCCACAGGGCCACCTTGGAAAAAGTGAAGGACCAGCCCACGGTGCCTTTGCCGGAAAAATGGAGTTTGGGAGGGCTACATGCGGCTCTCTCAAGTTCTGTTTTCACTGGTAGAGGGTTACAGGAGGCCATAGCAACCAAAAATGGAGCTTGGGAGCCCATTTTCATTGGAAAATAGAGAGCATCCTGACGGGCAGCATCACAACCTGGTTTGGGAACAGCACCATGCAAAACAGACAAGCACTACAGAGGGTGATACG
>JAEANM010020885.1:0-11995 GCA_017656035.1 Myanophis thanlyinensis
ATAAATAAATAAATAATTTTTACTGAAATTGTTTATTTCTATTCTTTATTATTGCTATTATTGCATTGGCTACAACACGTGTTCTTATGCACAACTAAAGAGGCATTCTGACAGTTTATAAAGGCATAGATAAATAAATATAACACACTGGCCATGATTCTCAATGTCATTGCTTTTACAAATTAGTTGTAAGTTGTGCTAGAATGATTTCAAAAGCAAGTTCTGAATTTCTTGTTTTATCATGGAATTTATAACTATGTTCATATATGCTGAATTATATCTATAACTCACCATGCCAGGTTTATGCCTTAGCTCATCTATACTCTTTAGGATGATGCATGCTTTCGTAACACTGCCTTTGATAGAGAACAAATGACATAATTATCAGTATTACTATCCAGTCCTTTATTAGACATTAGTTTTACCATCTAAACAAGAGGAAAGAGGGCAACACCAAACAAATCTTCAGTTACAACTGCAGGTACCACAATATTTAATTATTTATTATTAAACCTGTGTTCTGCTCATCTTGCAAAAGCGACTCTAGGAGGCTTGCAGATATACAACATTGCAGAAACCAGCTTTGTCAGAGCATTGGTTATTATTTAAGCAGACAAGAGTTAATAAACAAAAATTAGAAGGCTTCTGCCTCTGATGAATACAAAAATATCCTTACAAACATATAGGAAATGCCTTCTGAAATCTTAGAAGCACAAGAGATGGTAGAATACAATGCTATTAGTCACAGTTTTTATCAAATGTGTATGTCGCTCATGTCACAGCATTATTTATATAATTCTATACCCTTCCCTTGAAAATCAAAACCAACTTCATATAAAATATTAAAAATGCACAACTATAAATGGTATTCAATTGATATTTCTATAAAGCAAAGAATTCATCTGATCCTTAAGCGCAAAGGAAACAATTCCTGGCTTATATGTCTCCCAACAGCAGATGCTCAATTAACTGTTTTCTTCTAATGCTAATTTATTCTTACAAGAAAACAGCAATATGTTCCACAGAAGTAATAACTGAACAAAAACATAACAGCACTGCTATCAGCATATGAAAGTTCTTTAAACAATTGGTGAGTAGAGGCAGAGTACCTTGAGCAACTTTTAATTGCGCCATGGTCAATTTAATCTCAGATGCTTTCTCAGGATGCTGATACGCAAATTCCTATAGGTCAAAAAGAATTCAAAATAGATTTTGTTTGCTTCAAAATCTACAAAATAGGAACTTTATTATGAGCGACTATAACATAGGGGAATATTTACCTCCCAATAATAAACTCTTAAATGTGAATACACGAAGACTAGTCTAATTATAAAAGTCTAAGACAGCAGTTATGCTGAATCAAGCTGATTGATCACTTAGTGAAGCATCTGGTCAATCAGAAGCATAGAAGATGGTTCATAATTCTGCTGTTTCTCCTAGCAGCAGTATCCAAGAAGTGTAACTTATGATCTGGGAGATTGCAAAGCCTAATAGCCACTGATAGCAAATACTAGTCTTTATAGCATTAATTATAGCTTAACTATTGATCTATGCAAAAAGCCCTTCTTTTTATAGGCTTTGAACTTCCCTCAAAATTCAAATGTTGGGAAGAACTCAATCCCTATTTTCTATACCACAAGTAACGTTATGAATCTTCATCATGTCTTCATTTATTGCCTATGCTGCAAGTTTAAAAAAAACCCCAGTTGTACTAATTTTCTCTTAGAAGCTTAGGAGCTGTAGTACAGTATTATATTTCTACTAACATTATTGTCAACTAACATTAATCAAAACCATAAATGTTCTTCTAACTAGCAATTGCCATCAGTCACAGTTTAAAGACATTCATATATTTTAAAAACCACAAGAAAAAGAATTCTGGCTCAGTCACGAAAATGTAAAAAGGAATTAAGAATAGGAGAAAGCTGTCAGTTGATATAGACCTCTATGAGGAATTTAACAGCATTAAATCTATATTGATTCTTTTAAGCCTGTACCAGAAATAAGATTATAAATACAGTTAGTGCTAACAGTAATTAAGAATTATGTTGCCATGGGCCATAATTATTAGAGAATGAAATGATCTTCAGTGATGTACAGAAATATCAAAATAAAAGAATCATTAATAGGAAATCATTGGGGAAAACTGTATCAGAGCGTTGAGTTGTCCCTGTGGAGGAAATTTATTTTTTTTCTAGTATACCTGTAGGAGCTCTATTGCCTTAGTATGTTGTTTCTCTCGACACAACTGAGCTGCTTGGATTAAAACAGGAAGGAGATGTTCAGGGCTTTGCAACTGTAATCCCGATGCCAGTTTCCGGCACTGATCTGCCTAAGAGGTAAGATTAAAAAATTGGCAAGTTCAGAAAACCAATTCAATAGAAAGGCTATACATATTTGTAAGAAGGAAACATCTTGAATACTACATCAACAGGATATTCAGTTTGTAGCGACTTTCCCAACATTTCTCAAAAGAAAATACAATATATGTATAAGAATTATAATAAAGAACCTAGTAATTTTATGTAGACTCCACATTACTAAAGAGCCCTGGTGGCACAGTTGTTAGATTGCAGGATTGCAGGTTAACTCTGCTCACAGTCTGGAATTCGACACTGACCAACTCAAGGTTAACTCAGCCTTCTGAGGTAGGTAAAATGAGAATCCAGATTGTTGGGGACAATATGCTGACAATGCCCAGAGAGTGCTGTAAAGTGCTATGGGGCAGTATATAAGTTTAAGTGCTATTGCTATTATAATTTTCCAAAATACATGCAGTTGTTAAGGGAGTTTTGACCCATTTTACCACCTTTTTTGCCATAGTTATTAAGCAAATTACTGCAGTTATTAAGTGAATCGTGCTGGTCTTAAGCAAATTTGGCTTTCCCCATTGACTTTGCTTGTTGGAAGCCAGCTGAGAAGGCTACAAATGCTGATCGTATAAACCTGGGACAGTGCAACAGTCATAAATAATGTGACCCATAGCCCTTTACAACACATGGAATCGTATGGTAGATTTTAAAAAGATTTTTTGGAGAAAGAAAAGCCACTGAGAACATAATTCTTTACAGACAGGTCCTTTGTATCTCAAACTTCCTTCTAACTTGGTGTTTCTCAACCTCAGTGACTTTAAGATGTTTGGACTTCCAACGCCCAGAATCCCTCAGCCAGCTTTCTGGGAGTTGAAGTCCAAACATCTTAAAGTCACCAAGGTTGAGAAACACTTTTCTAACATAAGCTGTTTTTTTAGGAAATTGCTGATCTACTCTTTCTCTATGCATGTTAAGATTCTTATATGCATGGATGTTTATTTTCTTATGTGAGGAAGTCACTTCCTATATTTTTAAGCTATATATTTCAGAACTGTGTGATGTAATAAATGAGTTGATTCCTTGGGTCTGCCTGGATAAGCCCCTGAGGTTTTCTTGGCAAGATTTCAGAAATGATTTGCCACTGTTTCCTTCCCAAGTTTGAGACAGACTGACTCACCGTGGTTTTGTACCCAAAGCAGGACTAGAATTCAGTTTCCCTAGTTCTAACCTGATGCCTTGGCTTAATCAATCCATTTAAACTGGTACAAACTCTACATTACCTGATTAGTATACATGGCCAACAAAGCTTTGTTGAATTCTATTGCTTGGACTTGTTTCTTGGACAGTTTATGTTCAACACCTTCTGCATTGGTCAGTTTCACTTTTTTCTTTGAATCAAAAACATTTTGGTCCTGTGAAAGATACAGAATGGAGTGCTTCGTTAACAAAAATGTGGTATTTCATAAGCCCCTTATGACAATTTTTTCATCTACTGCTTTGCAATCAGAAGGCAGATCTTTACAAAACTGTAGTGTAAATTTAAAACAGTATTTTATTAGAAAGATATCTCAGGTATTGTGGCAAAAATTCTATACCTTGTTAATAGTGATGATGTTATTAGCAATGACAGCAAGCAATCCTACATCTGTGGGTCTGCAAAAATAGAATACATCCACTTTTGAAAGTATGTCATTTTTAAAAAGTGTTAAAAGCACTATCATAATAAACAAAAATACTTACTTTAGTTTGATTATCTGATTGTAAAGTTGTAGTGCTTCCTCTGTATGACCCTGGAGTTGCAAAATGTAAGCCATTTGACCATGAATTATGGCCAGTTCTGCCACAATGTCTTCTTCGGTCACATCCTAAAACAAATATGACAAACAATTTATGATAACTGAATCCTATTAGTTTAAATTACAAACACAACATACCGTATATATTTTTCTACAAATCAGCAACTGCAAGTATTTTAAACTTTTAAATGCTTTTTAAAAAACAATAGCTGGCAGTTTTTACTACTTATTTATTTACTACTTTTTACTTTTAAAGACCTTACTACCAAGTCTATAGCTAAATTTTCACTACTACATTTTAGTGAAGGAGTTAGAAAAAAAATGCTACTTAAAGGCACAATAGACAGAGTGCTGTTTCAGAATCGCTCAAAAAGGATTCTTATTAATTGCTTATCTTTACTTATTACATTTCAGACTACATTTTGATATGGTTTATAATTCTAAATTAAAATTCAAAATAAGTACAAATACGTAAAGACAATATTAAAACATGTTATAAAATACAAAACAAATGATCTCTCCCAATTTAATAAACATTAAAAGCTTTAGATAGCAAATATCATCTGCAACCATCTAAACATATCTGGCACAAAAATATATTGTTCAATTGAACTGAAACTCTTACCGAGTCTTCAGAGAGAGACTGGCGACACAAATCTATAGGGAGAGTGTAACAAATTAATTTTGGAATATACAAAACCACAAATCGGACATCGTGGCAGTGATAGAATGTTAAATCAAAAAGTTACGCTTTTCCCCAACACAAACATTCAGATTGCAAGATTTATAAGAAACTATATTAAAAGCTTTTAGATATTTGGCTCTGGTTTGGCTCTGCAACCAAAGAGAGACAGACTTCAATGGATAATTAGAACTGCAGAAAAAACAATTGCTACCAACCTGCCTTCCATTGAGGACCTGTATATTTCACGAATCAAAAATAGGGCTGTGAAAACACCTACAGACCCCTCACATCCTGCACATAAATTGTTTCAACTTCTACCCTTAAAACAATGCTATAGGGCACTGCACACAAGAACAACTAGACACAAGATGTTTTTCCCCAAATGCCATCACTCTGCTAAACAACTAATTCCCACAACCCTGTCAAACTATTTAGTAAGTTTGTATTACTATTATTCTTCTCATCTTTCCTATTACCTATCTCCTTTTCTACTTATGAGAACTTTGTTGCTTGCATCTTTACGATTTATATTGTTTATTTAGTTTCCTAGTATGATTTATGTTGATTGCTTATTCAGTATCCTGTGACTCTCACTAAGTGTTGTATCTTATAATTTATGATGAATGTATTTTTATGATGATTATGATCATGGTTCATTACTTATAGCTTTTATGTACGCTGAGAGCTTATGCACCAAAGACAAATTCCTTGTGTCCAATCATACTTGGCCAATGAAGAATTCTATTCTGTTCTGTTCTGATTTTATGCTGCTATAAACAAAAAATCCATAGAACTAGACTCTGGATATGTGAACAAGATTCTGCTGTTTTTGCACTGATTCTATGGACAAGAATGAAGAACTAATCAGAAAGCAAACCATCTATAAACATTAGAATGCAGTTCATTCATGATGAGCCAGGATTATAAGGATTTCCCAAAGCTGGTGCTCACTGTATGTGTTGGTCTACACCAGCAGTACAGAAGTAGCAGCATCATCCTGAATATTCAACCCAGTAGACTAGAAAAATGGAATTATATTAGAAAACATCTGTAAGTACTGGGCTGTGAAAGGTAGTATTATTATTCTCTGCCCAATTACCAGTTTGCCCTGAATATGCAGTGTGCATATATAAGTGGCTCTAACAAGTACATTAAAACACTGGTGAAGTTCTGTAATTTCCTGGTTTTGTCTACACAGATATTACCCAGGTTTCAATCTGTTTCTGAGTCTAGCTATGTATTACCGTCTAATTAGATAGATGGATTAAGCAATGATCTAGGGACATAAGAATGACCTTTTTATGTACTTTCTCAGAAATAAGTCTAAAGAAATTGAATACGACTGCTTATAAATACAACATCCAGAGAAAATATTTTATTCTAAATATGGAAAGGATAGATTAAATTTACTACTCATTACCTTCAGCTTTCTGTAGCATTTTCATTGACTCATTCAGCCTGCCTTGTCCAATCAAAGCACAGGCAGCATTGTAACACAACTCATAGGTAGCTTCCTGAAGGCCCAGGTCTTCCTGAATACAGCAAAAGTAATAAGAAATTTAGCTTGAATAAGTTTAAATAGCATCTGCTTGTTTATTTAAACTATTCCAATATGAATGGGTAGTTTCAAAATATACCTTTTTGATCATCAGAAGGGTGAAACCAGAAACCATAAGAACACTCAGAACTATAACCAAACCATTATTCTACCTCACTCCCCACTTCCCAACTTATTCCTACCCTACCCTCCCATTTTGCCTAACTTAATTGCGGTTGCGTAAGCATTTCACTGCATATCGTACCATGTATGACTGTGTATGTAACCAATAAAATTTGAATTTGAAATCTATATATAGCTAGAGGATAACACTTCTTCCAACCTCATGGAGGAAAAAATCTTCTCTTCAGTTGAACATATTTAACCTAACAATGGTTCAACTTCTCCTTTATCCTCGTTACAACCAAATTATAACTGGGAAGATAGATGGACAATGTCTAACAGCTAGCATAATGCACTTAAATATCTAAGGACCTCAACTTTGGAGTCATATGGATAGTGTGTGAGACCATAGGCCACAGGATGGGAGTGTCAGGTCCATCTTCCAATGACAGAAAGCTGCTTTGTTGTAAATCCAATACAATTCTTTTCACCAACAATCAAATTGATGGGAAAGGGATGTACAGCAATATTTCAAGCATACATTAGTGTAAGTATATGTATCTACAAAAGAACCATCCTTATTTTTATAAAAGTAGCCAAAAATAGAACTGCCTTACAAATGTGTATTAATAGGACTGTTGGCTTTAGCCCTGTCAGTGTAATGGTCCCCTCCAGACAGCATTGCAAAAAGGTAGCATCTTGCTGACTATGAAGACCAAGATAATGTATTCATCCAGCTTCTTTTAATTGCAGAAGGGGAAACTTGTCTCCTCTGATTTCTTGTTCATAGGAGACATATAATTCACCAGTGCTTTGCTTCTCTAATATAACTATGGCATAGATCTTTAAAATCTAATGCACTTCGCTTGAACTACATGTTTTCTCTGGGACGGAACCCAGACAGAACTTGAGAAGTATCTTATGCTTGAAGGAATTAGGTAATTGACTATGGGCAAATATCAGGAATATGGGCAATATTAATATATATTGCTAGTCTATGTATGATATGCCGTACGCTAAATAAATAAATAGGGACAAGGGCTTGAAACAGCTCATCATAGGAAAGCACATATACCTTTGCATCTTAAATGGCTCATAAGACCCACCCTCACACCAATCTCTCTCATATCCACCAAACCAAGGAATTTATCACAGGAAGGCTTCTACTATGTCCATTATAAATTTCAATGCCTGGCAAATAAATTTTGAGGCCTGAGAGTCAGGATGGCTCTCCAATCTCTATCTTTCTTCAGCACCATCAAAAGATGCTACCACTCCAGCACAGTATCTGTGGTGCAATTTCTTAACTTGTATGCCTGCTTAACAGATAACGATGTCATGCTAAAGGACATATGCTTTAATTCTTTGCTTGGCTATTGGAGGGGTACGTGGGTTGTTAAACTTAGAATTTATTAAATTAATAACTTCCAAACTCTGCTTGTTTGCTTCCTATCTAAAAAAAGGCAGAGTATGAAATAGGATATGAAAAAGCAATGCAATGCTTAAAACATGCTGTTGAACATGTTGATGTTGAAGGTAGAAAATGACTGCAATCTTTATTCTCAAAGTGCACACCTAGTAAAACTCACTGGATTCTGTAAGTACCTCTCCATCTTCTACTGATTCTGAACAGTACGATTATTGTTGGGTCACTGATGACTATTAATTTGCCATTGCACAGTTCTCTTGGGCAAGATGTACAACTTGTTCACTACTACTGTAGGTAGCCTTGACTGAGTTTGCTGCTCCCTTTTGGCTATAGAGAACTAAGATCCATTGATGCCACAATTGAAGGAAAAATCCTGCTACCCCTTAGGCTACTATAGAGATTTGACATTTTTGCATAGCAAAAGAATATGTTGATGATTTTTTTTTTGCTTTCTTTCTTAATTTTGCAGCCAAGTTAGAGCTAATGAAAAAGTAGAGCATATGTCTATGGCTCAGGAACAATTCTTAATCCCTTCATTCTCATTAGTCATTTTATAACAATGCTGGTGAGTAATGATCCTGAACTATTACATATTTTATATAATTAAATGCTTCATGTAATTAATCTACTGCAGAGTGACAGAACTAAGGTGTGAAAGGAGTGATTCACATATTCTGTATATCATTACTACAAACTTACTTACTGGCACCACTTTCTCCCAGGTGCTCTGTGCAGCAACTACTGCAGAAAGATTGGTTTTTCGTTCTTCTTCATAGTCATCCTGTGAATTACGGATAAGATCCCGATACACAGCCAAGCAGTCATCGTAACGTTCTAATCTGTACAACTGAAAAGGAAAAATTAGTATCTTAGTAAATCAGGTACAGAATAAACACATATAAAATCAAATCCCTGGATAAACATACTGTGACTGCAGTTCATTTTATTTAGCATCACATTTTAGCAATTCCAACAAACAACAGAGAAAGCTTCTACAAGTTTTTGGACAAAGCTGGTTCCTCAATCTGAGCCAAGATAATTCTAACCGATAGCAGCTATAATTTTATTTGCCCTTAATTCACACAAAAGATTTAGCAATCTTTTTAAAGCGAACAGAAGAGTAAAATGTCATTCTTTCCTCTATAGTTGAAAAAATCTACAGTGTACATATAAAAGTGTGAAGTTAAAAAAATAATCACTTAGTCATAATGATATTCACAATATTAAACACCTGGATATAAAAAGCTGTTTTATGGAAAAAAAAAACCTTTTGGGGAACAGGTTTTCTGTAAAATTCTGTACACTAGACAATGGATAATAGTAAAAATAAAAACAATAAAACAAATACCATGTACAAAAATTAAAATATGCAGCAGCGGAGAAAAACAACCATCCATATACATGCGGGGGCCCCCAGATCTGAGCCCTGGACGCATAATGTCCAACAATCTTTTTAGTTTACACTTTAATATGATAGAAGGAAATGTAATATCAAGTTATTTTATAATTAATGCTACATTTGGGGCAGTAGTGTTGACCTCCAGTTTTGTTACTTGCATATAATCACTAAAAGTACATCAAACCAACAGGTGGCCTTTGCATTTGAAACAAAGGAATAATTACCACTTGTCCATAGAGCTCCTTTAATTTGTTTGTCTGCTGGCTGGCTCCCTGAATGGTCTTCAGAGCATTTTCAATCCTGTTCAACCTGTACTCACAATAAGCCTTCTCAAAAGCTATCGAGTCACTGCAACATATAAATGAAATACGGAAGTTATTTCCCACCATTCATTTTCCTAAAAACATTGGTATATATTATATATACATATTGTGTTGCTTAATATTTTATCTGGGGAAGATACTTTCTTACACTGTACAATGGAGAATATAGTTTAAATTCTAGAAACAAATTATGGAATTGCTCAAAGTTGAGGCATGTAATAATAACTGATTTATTATAATTGATGCAATTCACATCTGAACCTAATATGATAAAAATATTATATGTTGAACATATTAATATAATGAAATATGATCACAACATCCTGGAATTTAATGCACCGTAAGTATTTAAAAGTTAAGAAAACCCAGTTGTTTCCCACTGAAGAATAAATATATTAAAACCTTGCAAAGATTGTTAGATAAATGAACAGATAAAATAGTCAGTTTAGAGATTAACTCAGGTGCATATGTAACACAGCTAAGGTTTAGCATTTACCTTCTAACCTAAATAGTAATGGACAACTGACAGTTGTTAAATTACAAAATAAAAGATTTAAGAGAATGTGCTCATCGTTCCTAAAGCTTCTACTACTAATTTTAGTCTTTAACAAATCTACAGGTTGGGGAAGAGGGATTACCCTGGAGGTAATAGGAAAAATGGCTAAAACAATGCATGCTATACCAATGGGAGAAACAAACAAAAGTTAAAGAGAATATTATTATTTTTGTCCCCATGGGCACTTGCGTTTTTATGAAGCTGAAATTCTGGAATATTTAGCATACTTACTAATTGGATACAATACTTTGTTGGATTGATATTACTAGCATCCTAGAAATCATTTTTTATGAGCACATTTACTTCAATGCAACTGGATACCAAGTTTAAGAGGGATAATATATATCAGCATATATAGTTGTAGCTGTGTTCCTTATGTTATAAGAGAATACAGCTCTCTGTGCCTTGATAATTATGTCTGAGCAAGCCTGAAAAAAGACATGACTCCTTCAATAATCTCATCAGTGGATTTATTAAGGCAACCATTTCTTTTTTTCAGGCTCACAAAATCAAGAAAGACTGGGTTGCTTTAATAAGTATCAGAGGTACAGTAATTGTGTGAGTTCTGAAAAACTTCCTTCAAATGTGTTTTGAGATGTGCATCCCTATGTTTTCTATTTTACTTTTACACATCTATGTAATTTTTCATATTTCAAAAAAGTCAGAAAACATAGCACAGATAGGTTGTCTAATACTATTTAATAAATACTTACCTAGTTAATACTTTGACATGGGTGTGAATCACACTCAAGGCTTCTTTAAAGCTTCCATTTTGTATAAGACATACCACTTTGCAGTGTAAAGCAGTCACATCATCCTTACTGATTTGTAGTACTAAAAGTAAATTCAATACATTAAGCTACAGAATGAACATATACTAAAAACTGTTTATATCTGTTACCTATTCATACCTCTGATTTTGTAAACTTAGCTGGATTTATAAACTGAACATTCTGAAGAATATATACTTGTGTACAGGTCAATTTTATTTTTGGAAAGCAAATTATTTGGTGGAAGGTTTCCATTCTGGACAAAAATCACTAACAGCATAATTACTCTTTCCTGAATGACTGTATCTAATTGAAAGGACAGCTATCTCGATTTTCTCCAAATAATTTAAAATGGAACTGTGTCTTAAATTCATATAGTGTGATAAAGGAGATAAATACTACTAGGGAATTGTATCATCATAAATATTAGTTAATTTTTCTTTTGCCTGATTACAGTTAAGCTGTGCCTGGAATCATTAAAAGGGTTTAAGGCAACTGTGAGGAAAGGTCAGATTGTTACAGTAAGTACAGGTGCATTTTCCAAAGAAAGGCTGTTACTTTCCATTTTCCCTATGATTTTAAAAGCTATATAACAAGGAGCCATTCAGCAAAGGAAGCATTTTCCTCATGCAGTGACTAAAAAGACATATGAGGAACGCCTAACCTGTCACACAGCTGTTAAAAGCCATCAGAACTAGCTTGAGATGAAGATACAGAAAAAGATTTGTGCAAAGCACACCAAATGGATATTTTACAGAACATGTTAATAGAAATAGAAGCACTCTCATCTGTTGAAGCATTACAGTAACAACAGCTTTGGGAAGCTTGTTTAACCCCATAAAAGGCTATATACCTGATTATAGAATGTTTTTTGAATAGGAGTCATTCTGCCACACTATTTTTTTTTTAACAGAATCGCAGAAAGTAAACACCAGCATTTACTACCGTTCACAGATCTTGAGGCAAAAAGGCCCATTAACCGTCTAAGGCAGGGGTGGGCAATTACGGCTCCTTCATGACTCGTGGACTTCAACTCCCAGCATGGCTGGCTCAGGAATTCTGGGA
>JAEANM010020886.1:1420-11994 GCA_017656035.1 Myanophis thanlyinensis
CACACACACACACACACACACACAATAATCTCTGAAGTAGAGTGGGGGCCCTCAGCTCCAACACCTATGGCCCTCCAAGCTGCAGTGAGTCCACACCTATGGTTTTCTTTCCATCAGACATAGGTGAGAGTCTATAACCAAGACCCCTTGGCATCGCTCTTTACTTTAAATGTTCTTTTGGAACAGGGTTCTCCAAAGTGATCAATATTGACTTTCAAAGGTTGGCGGGGCTATCCAAGGGGATGTTGTTTTTATTGTTATTTGTAGTACTATTAGTTAAGATAGTAGTTATTAAATGATTCTCGTACAATAAATGTTACCAATAAAGGAGAATATTTGTAGCTCAGGGTTGAAATGAGGGGTCCTTGGTACTTTCTGAGCTTATTTTCTTGCAGACGTTTCACTACCCTAACTAGATAATATATATCATCAATGCTAGTCAAATGTTAAATTGTTAATAAATAAATATTGGTGTGTGTGTGTATGTGTGTGTCAATGAATAATCTAAAACTTCATGAAGGAGTCAATGAACTGAAGGAAGCCTTGGTTTTAGAGACTGCCACAAAGCAGTGACCAAGCATCAGACTTCTTTCTACCAGATCCTTTCTAGGCACAGGGACACTCTCAGAAAGCACACTCGGTCTGTGCAATAGCCAGGATGGGATGTTGTTTGAGAATGTGGTCTCCAGATCAGTAGAGAGCGTGTTGGGGAAGTGGAGGGAGCTCTGTACTTTTGACTCTGCCCACCTTAGCATCGTATCTCTTCTTGCCACTGCAAGTATACAGTGATTGCCTGTGTTCATTATTAGTTCTCTGAGAAAGAGCCAGGCTCAGTCACATACTTGTTTAAGGAAAAGAAGACCCCTGTAATCCTCTAATTTTGGGAGAACCCGGAAATCTTAATATACATTATGAAACAATTCAGTTTATACTCTGCCTTTCTTCAAGGAGCCCATTGTGACAGTGGGCATCCCCACTATTTTCCCTTCTATCACAACCCAGTGTGGTAGGCTGAGCTAAGAGATAGTAATTGGCCAAAGTCATCCAGTAACCTTGCATGGCTGACTTGATTTCCACCTATCAACCCACCCCAAGCTCACACCTACTACAACATGTTGTTTCTTTTGACTTAAAAAAGATCATAAACAAATATGAGTGAGCGTTCAGATTGGTGCTGGAATTCCTGACCAAGAGATCCCAATCCAAAGTAGTTTAGCTAATTAAATGGGTTCACAAGAAACCAATTCCCATTGGACACTAATACACTAATAAAGTATAATTACTTTATATTTTACTGCCATTTTGCTCTTTTTGTAATGCCCTCTAAGGATCTTTGCCATTGGATAAAGTGGGGAAAATATGCACATGAATTAAAATAAATAAGGCAACATCTAGACTAGTAAATCAGATGTCATTAAAAACAAAAAATGCTGGCTCAGAGAATGGAGATGAAATAAATGTAGAATGTTATCGTCCATAGAGTGGCAGGTTGGGAACACTCATAGGAGACAGACGTTTCGCTGCACGCAAGAGGCATTTTTACTGGACAAACACAGGGCCAATGGCAGGAAACCCACTATCAGATTTCCTGCCCGGAGGCTGAAATTTAAAAGCAGGAAAGGAGGATCTCACTAGGGGCCTGGGGCTGAGGAAGAGTAATCCATTCTCCTCCTGGGTCTCTACGTGTTTCATCCAGTGGATGAAGAGCAGCTTTTGAGAGATGAGGGTGGGAGGATTTAGACAGGACCAAAAGAAAGGCCAATCTGAATTCCAGGATTTTACCTCCACCATGATTAGAAAGTAGCAAGTTGAACACTACCTGAAAAAGCAAGGAGGAGCCCAACAAAGCGGGCCTGGCCTTTGGCCTTGCTGGCTGTGAATTGTGGGAGTTGAAGTCCAACCTATCTTTAAGGCATCCGTTTAAATAGCCATGGGGGAAAGAGTTCAGCTCAGTGGGGGAAAGCAGAAAATTGAGAAAGACATCTGTTTTAAAATGGCCATGCCATCGGCTGTGATGGCGAACCTATGGCACGGGTGCCACAGGTGGCACACAGAGCCATCTTGCTGGGCACACAAGCTGTCATCCAATTTACCTCCAGCTGAGCTTGCATATGCGATTGCGCATGCACGACTGCAGGGACCCAACTGGTCTTCGGGCCTGTGCTGTGCATGCACGCGATTGCAGCAGGAAATCCAGTTGTTCTTCGGCGCTCTCCTGTGCATGCATGTGATTGCTCATGTGTGCATGTGCCTGCATGCAGTGTGCATGTATTGCATGTGCAAAAGCTGCATGCATGCACAGATGGTGCAGTTGCACATGCAGCACATGTGGAGGAGCCGCACACAAGTGCAGATAGCACGTGCAAAGCATGTACTTTTTGGCACTCGGTAAGTAAACGGTTTGCCACCACTGCCATAGGGCTTCCATTGTCTGGACTAGTGTTTCTCAACTTTGACTACTTTAAGATGCAGTGATCTCATAGTGATCTCTGAACAGTGGATCCTCCCTTCCTTTGAGAATCCTGATTTCCATCATAAGTAGAGACTGGTTCTTTCTGAACTGATTTTTACCATCTAGGAAAAGCTGAAGCCTCCATCACCCTGGGAAGACTATCTATAGTCCCCAACCCTCAGATGAGCAGAGTGAAGACACAGATCATGAGCAGAACCTGTACAGTTAAACTGAGTCATCCTCAAAGAGCAGCTTCATCTGCTAAGAAGAAATCCATCACAGAAGACAGGACTTATCTCTGGCTGAGGGGGTGGGGTGGGGGGAGGAGAAGAGAACAACCCAGAGTTTCCAAGCCCCTTGCCACCCAGAATAACTTCAGATGGTGACAATTTGCAGACATCATGGCAAGGGAGAGAACAAAGGTCCCTTTGCAGCTGCGGCCACAGCTCAGCCTGTTTAAGGAAGAACTGTGCAACAAACAAGGCTTGCTCATTCATTAACCTACGCGCATCAGTGAAGCCATATCCTGGTTAAACCAAAGATGTCTCTAATAGTGCTGCAGTCACAAGAGAGAGCAAGAAGGATGGGGCAATTTGAGGATAAGTTGTCTTCAGTCAGCTTTGCATTCTCTTTAGCTACAGAGTTTAAGCAAATGACCCTTAGCATCTCTTAATCAGATCCTACTTCAAGGCAGTTGCAGCTGTATCAAGTATCACATCTAGGCCAGCCCCTCCCGATTGTGTTGGGCAGTAAGATTCTCCAGGATTCCCATTTCTGTCAAACATCTGGGCAAAACAGATGCCAGTTGCACAACAGATCATTGGCCGAAGGAGAGAGGAACATGCGTTCTGTGGAATAGAGAGGGAGAGCTCAGCATCACAATGGGATGTGTGGTTGTGTGTCCTGCTTTTTTTTCCTTTTTTTCTATCTATGTTGTCTGATATAGCAGCTTAGTCCTGGGAAAACGTTGTTTCATTTCACTGTGTACTGTACTGTATATTGTTGAAATGACAATAAAACCAACTTGACTTGACTTGACTTGGGAGGAAGGTCCTAGAAAGAAGCTGCAAGGACTAGCCTTGGTCATCTGTCAAAAGCATCCTTTGGCGAGATGGCAGACAAACCCTCCCAAACTGACACTTTATCTGTATTTTTGTTGTTGCCGTTTCTTTCCCTTTTAATTCTAGGGTTGTGATATTGTAGTTGTATTTTATATATTTTTTTCTCTTTTAACTCTAGAGTTCTCTCTCTTTTTTGTTTTGCAAGCCAAGATTAGCAGTGAAATGTTCTAAATGCAATCGTGTTGTGTGTCTAATCATACCATCTGATGCTCTGTTCTCATTCCTTGTTCTTCTATGTTTTCACACTCACCACTGAGTGAGCTAGTGGGTTTGGGGGAGTTTCTCCAGATCCTTTTTCCTAGGAGGCACCATCCTACTTAAATAATCCCTGTCTGTTATTTGCAAAACTGGGGCACGTTTTGCTTCCTTGCATAGGGCATCCTTCCCATATTGTCTACCTTGGTAACAAGTAGAAGACCGCCAGGAGCTGCCAAGTCTATCCCTTTCCAGGAAGCGAGGGTGATATCTGTAAATCTAAACTTTCTTTGCCGAAAAGGTAGCGCTAAGTAAACAAAATGCTATGTTGCCCCTATTCTCTTCCAGATGAATTTAACGCTTTAAACAGACTAATTCTCTGCTAACCAGACCCACATGGAAAGCCAAGCACAGAGGAACAGAAAACAAATCTCTCCAACAAGAAAGAGGGAGAAAACACAGACAAGGAAGAAAGTGCCTCTTCTGTCTTCTACCAGGACTTTGGCCAAACTGACTCTGCAGGCAACAACCGAAGATGCTCTTCGGAAAAGGACCGGCTGTAAGGAACTGCTGGGGAGGGGCAGAAAATCCGAGGGCTCCTAGATAAGCCCGTTGTTAACACGATCCATATGGTACACAAGTTGCCTTTCTGTTTAACCAAAATGATAATGGGAAATGGGAAAAATGCAAGGGGAGGGGAGGAGCAGGACAGTGTCCGGGGTCCCCAACAGAGAATGGGAGCCAGGACAAAGACTGCTAGTAAAAATTTCTGCAGAGTGGAGTTAGAAATCACACAGAAGGAGTTGCCCTATTGTTTCTTTGCAGTTTAAGCCGCACAAACAGCAACTGTCCCCCCCTTTCTAACTCAATGGAATATCCAAGAGTGAACACCCCCCCCAAAATAATTTTTCCTATATAAAAATATCACCAAACGCTATATTTTTCAGAAAACCTTGAAGTGAGTTTTTACGAAATGACGCCGCTACCAAAAATGAGCACAAACTGAGCAACTTTTGATTGCATGACTACAGTTTTAAAATATCCACACCGAGAGGAATGTTTGCCCCCCCTTCTGCCCTCAAGGATGTGCATGTGTAGGCACAGATGTGCGTGTTTATGTGAGGAGAAAGATGGGGCCTACACTTTTTTCAAAAGATGCAAAGCCTATATTTGTCGCTACTTACAGTCAAAGAGCGACACAAGAAAGGATGAATATTTTTGTTGCTGAATAAAATACAAGCTAAATACAGTTTAACAGGTAGTCTGCATTCTATATGTCACTATACTGATCACTGCTGAATTTAGAGCTATGTGAAAATGGGGGAAATGCCTCCATTTAGGCTTTTCCAAAAATGCTTTGGGTTAAAGAAACAAAGGGCCAATTACAGGAAATCCTTTCTGTAAAAATTCTGGGATATACATTCTTCAAAACGTAAATCCTTAGTCTAGGTTTTTTTTTTATTAGTCCTTTAGAATTCCTTCCATCTCTGTCTCCAGAAAATTGTATTGTTAGTGACCTTAAAAGGGAAAAAAGGGAGGGGAACCTTTCATAACACAATTTTAAGGATGCTTATTCAGTCATAAATCCTACTCAAATCAATGGAATGTATTTCCAAGTAAGAATGCCCACAATTACTTTTGTTTTCAATGAAAAAAGTGCTGTCAATTGAAGATTTTTTAGCTGAATATTTTATCTTCTTTTCAACAATTTGATTTTAAATATAATTGTAATATATTTAAAGTTTGGGACTGGGATATACTTAATATACTTCAACTTAAACATAGAATAGATGATTTTATTCATTTTCACTATTTTTATATTACACCATTGTAATGCCTCAGAAGCAAGCCACTTCAAAAAATGGGGAATTGTCACCTTAACCCAATCTCACTGATTACAATTGGTCCAACCAATAAATTAACTAAAACACTTTTATGGATCAATCTACTGATTAAACGAATTAAACCTTGAAGGCTAAATTTTAAATATTCACTATTCACAAGTCATATAGAAAGCAAACAACGGAGATTCCATCTGAATCTGAATCAGTGGGCTTGTCAACTGAATGGTTCCATAATTTAACAATCCAAGAAGGCACATTCAAATTGCTATATGGTTTCTGTTCCAACCTTATTAGATAGCACTTCTCCAAACAAATGAAAAGGACCAATTTGCAAATAAGAATGAAAGGCATTGAAAACTGAAGTCTTAAGTAACTATTATAGTAACATATCCTCTATTTTTTTTATCCATTATCAATTTTGAAAATAAATCCAAGTAATGATTTAAATCATGTTGCTCACCTGGGGCATTTACAACACTCCAATACTAGACTTTCTTTAAAATTAATCATGTTTGATTGGCTTCATGATCATTGTTTTTTTATATTATATCATTATAATTTTATTGCATCACTTTTATTTCATTTTGCTTAGGGCTAGGCTCTGACTTCAAGAAAATGAGCAAGATACGAAAAGGATAAGGGTTCCTTTGCTTTGGAGAAATATATGTCCAGTAAACAGGAGGAAACCTAGATAGTGGTGTTGACTGGAGTCATAATTATCCTTCCCAGAAACAAAGGGAGAACTGCCTTGGAATTATGTGCTTTAAGGATGCTGACAGCAAAAAGAGATAAATCTCTGATTGAGCCTACTGTCCAATCTCCTTGATTTCAGAGCAGACTTTATATAGATAATCCTTGACTTAATAATAGTTTGTTTGGTGACCATTCAAAGTTACAACGGCACTGAAAAAAAGTGACTTATGACCGTTTTTTACACTTACAACTAGTGCAGCATCCCTCGGTCACGTGATCAAAATTTGGATGCTTGGCAACGGACTCATATTTATGACGGTTGCAGTGTCTCGGAGTCATGTGATCATTTTGACAAGTAAAGTCAATGAAGAAGCCAGATTCACTTAACAACTGTGTTACTAACGTAAAAGCTGCAGTGATTCACTTAACAACTCTGGCAGGAAAGGTCATAAAATGGGACAAAATTCACTTAACAAACATTTCGCTCAGTAACAGAAATTTGGGGCTCACTTGTGGTTTTAAGTCAAGGACTACCTGTAACCTAACACAAGGTGGGTAAATTTGCTAAAAAACAAAACAAAACCCCAACATCCCTCAATTATTCAGTACTCCCCATCTTTTTGGAAAGAAGCAGGAAGGCATGGCTAAGACAAGTGGCAGGGAACACCCATGTTAAATAGCTTGGCCCAAGCAATGTCACTGTTTTGAGAAGACATTTTGATGCCAAAGGTTGGTTTTCACACTGCTTCTTTTTGTCACCTCACCAAGAATGGAATTAGAAATCCAAGCAGATATGGATAGCGCTGGTCCAACTGAGCTGCACTGCAAACAACTCTGATTCTAGCCATCACAAGAGGATGGGAGAAGTACTAGTTCAATGCATTCAACGGGTGTCAGATGAAAATTGCTAAGATGAATACAGGTGTGCTTAAAAACACCAGTAATATTAACATGCAGATAGAAGGGGATAAAAATTTGAGGAGCTGGCTGTCCTCCAATTCACAGCAAAGTTGGGACATTTTTGCTTAGCGGCCAGGCTATCCCACAAAGCTATAGAAAGGCTGAAGGACTTTTCTTAGGGATTCTTCTTGCAAACCCTACAGTCTGAGCTTCATATCTCCTGTGCTTTTTTTTTTGTGTCTGATCTTGAAGGCTACAAAGCTGCAAGAATCCCCCTTGCTCACATTGCCGAAGGGTTATTACTGCACGGGAGGAGTAACTGCCAAAGGAGCTCCATTCCCGGGCAGAGTCCAGCAAGGTTCTTCCTTCCACCGGAGCGGGGCAAAATAAACGTCAGGGATGATGAAGCAGACGCTGCCTCAAACTGACAAGGTTTGGAAGCCGCTCTGCCTGCCGCCCGCAAGTTTGGCTAATTGACAGCTCACTAAACCGACAACCTGAGGGGATATTAGAGGGGGGGGGGGAAGGGCAAGGCAATCAATAGGAAACGTATGTGCAGAGAGGACGCTACCATTTTTAAACGCCCTTCCCTCCCTCCCTCCCCTGTGCCTGCAAAACAGAGACCCCGGACAGGCCATAGAAAAGGCAAGAGCCATTGCCACGCCGAATCAAAATTCCTCAAGAGACGCTGCTCCTCGAGCCCCCAGGGGTCACCGCATCAAACAAAGGCCACCCCATCTATAACCGCCTTTAGCCCCCAAAAGAGGGGGCAAAAAGGAGCTACGCGCAACGCCGCAAGCTTTTCTCGCCGGCCCCTTTCCAAGCCTCCCACTCATCCCCCCACTCCCCGCAAGTGAAAACTTTTTTTTTCCCAGAGGTTGGGATCGGCTTCCCACCCCACCTCCTTTCCACGCATAACCCCCGCCCCAGAGGCCTTCCGAAGCCGCCTTTCTTCCTCTCCCCCCCCCCCCCAATACACGCACTGCTTTTCAAAGCGAGCAAAGTGAATCGCGACCTTTGCTCTGGTGGGCAGGATTTACGCCCCAGCGGCAGGCAGGCAGGCAGGCCCCTCCCTCCAGGAACGCAACTTCTCCCCCCCCCTCCCCGCACAGGCCCGTCCGTGCCAGCGCCGAAGAAAAGCCTTCGAGGAAACAAAACGAGGCTCCACGGAGCACAATGGGGATCCCGCGGGGTTCCGGAGGGCTGGGATGTCCTTTGATTCGCGCACCCGCCCTACTAAATAACGGTCGTGGCTTTCGGGAGCGAGGGGAGGCGGGGGGGGGGAAGCGAGCGAGTGTGTGCGTGTGAGGTTTGCCCAGCCCGCTTTCGACACGCACCGGCCCTGCGCGACGGACGCGTATACGAGCTTCCTCCACACAATACCTCTGGCTCCTACTTCTCTTGCCTTCCTTGCATTCCTCAACGCTGATCTCAGCCCCTCCCCAACCCGAAGGAATATCAGCCCCGTGGGCCTTTGGCAGCCGGACGGTCGCTTTTCCCTCTTCCCCCCCACTCCCGCGTGTCTATCCCCACTTTCTCACGCGGCGCCCGAAGGAAAACCCACCCTGATCCTCCACGGCAAACCGGCTCGTTTTCACTTCAACTATTAAGCCCCCCGAAATTCCCCCGGGAGGGTGTTGAGTCGTCGTGGGAGCAGCATCTCGGCCAGCCACATCCAGACGTCGCGGCAGTCCACTCCCACCCGTTGATTTTGGCAAGTCAAAGCCAACCTCGCACCCTCGTCCCCCTGGGAAGTGATGCCCAAATGCTTAAGATACCGTCCACGGAAGGGCCTCCACGTCCGATCGGGCGGGCGGGAGGGCGGGCGGGCATCCCCGCATCGCACGGCGCCCGAGCTGGCGTCTAGTTCCCCCCAACCCAGCCCCGCTCCCGGCTCCCCCTGACAGCGCTTCCGCTGCCACTCACCTACTCATCCCTGCCTGTCCCTAGCGGAACCCGGCGCGGCCACCTGGTCCGCGTGGCCGGGGCGCTTCAGCTGCGGAGCCGGGCGCTGCGGCGCTGTGGGCGGCCGCGGGACTCCGCATCCTCTTTGCCACCCGGCTGGGACGACACAGCACCCGAGCCGCCGGGACTGCTGCTCCCTCGGCCAGTCAAGCGAGCAGTTCCAGGCTGCGCGCCGCCCCCTCGCTGCCTCCCCCTTCCCTCCGCCCCGGATCCTCCCCCTGCCTCCAGTGCCCTGCCCACCTCCCTCCCCTTCCCTCCGGCTCGGCTCTCGGCTCGCTGACCTTCCGCGCCTTCTACATCTAAGCCTTTGGCACCGGCTCATCCCCGTAGTTCCAGGCGAAGAGATTGGGTTCTGGGATCCCCCAAAATGCGTCCCGGGTCCATTACGAAAGAAGAGACCCTCTGGAAACCATCTGCCGAGGAACTGGGTGGAAGTCAGGCCCTCCTAAGCTGAAAGGGCTTGGCCGGACCGAGATGAAAAAGCACAAATTCACACAATCACGCGCGGAACTTAGTCTAAGCTTCCCCCACATGAGTAATGAAGGCCTGGATGGCCGCCTCAGGAGTCCCGAAAAAGTGAAATAATGCACACACTTTTGAATCCACCGCTACGGTTAGGATGTGTAGAAACCATGGGGGGGGGGGGGAGGCCTTCAAAACTGGCTATTTTGAGTCAAGTCTCTAAAAATAAAACGTGCGCTTTCCCGCCAACTTGGAATTGCTGTCCCCTGCTTTTGGCATCATGGGAAGCGGGGAGGGGGGCAAGGAGTGATGCACCGAAAAGGGCATTTCTTGGCAGGACGCTGCCTTTCATTCTTTCAACTTCATGACATCTCCATTTGGCAACCAAGAAAGAAACCGGTGAAATTAGTAGAAATTTTGGGTAGTTCGGAGACCGCTAAAATTGGCTGTATCTGACACACCTCTCGCCGCAACCTACTTTCTCTTGGTACTCCCCCTACCCCTCATACAAGCAGTTTGAAGAATGAAGATCTCTTATCATCTCTGTAGAAAATCTCTTGTGCACTAGGTGAGCCCTAACCATCGGAGATCCCTTCAGCCAATCCATTATCTGCCCGCCTTCCATATAACCAAACCACAACATTTGGGTAAGTGGAATTTTTTCTTTCCATTAAGAACTATTGGAAGGAAACTGCTGCCTTTTCAGCTGGGAAACATTGCACTTAAGGTAAGGCAGGAGTGGGCAATGGTGGCTCTTTTATGATTTGTGGACTTCAAATCCCAGAATCCCTGGGCAAGGCAAGCTAAATAAAATGGAGGAAACATTTGAAAAGAGTTCCTTACACAATGTTTCCTCCATTTTATTTAGATTGCTTTGCCCAGGGATTCTGGGATTTGAAGTCCACAAGTCATAAAAGAGACACCCTTGCGGGGGGGGGGGGG
>JAEANM010020887.1:0-11994 GCA_017656035.1 Myanophis thanlyinensis
CATTTAACAATAGAAATGTTGGGCTCAGTCGTGGTAGCAAAATTATTTTTTTCCTGAAAAACCTCTCTTAAAATTAAAGTGCACGTTATACACCGGTGCACGTTATAAGCCGATAAATACGGTAAATTCTGTATCTGGTTGCTAATGACTGCATCTAAACACATAAAAAAACTTATCTGTTCTTATAATCACCAAGCATTGGTCATGTTTCTATTTTGCATGAATAACTCATAAAATAAAGCAATTTTTTAAAAACGCTACAAGAAATCCAGCAATTACAGGTAGTCCTTGGGTTACCACCATTCATTCAGCTCAAACTTACAATGGCTTTCAAAGAAGGGATTTATAACAGATCCTCAGAGTTCCAGCCACTAAAATGTTTTCAAAGTACCTCCTGTTGTTATAACATTGTAGCAAGCCACAATAACATGATCACAATTTCTTATATTTCCTGTGGCTTCTCACAAGTAAAATCAAAGTAATCAGAAGTCATGGTCACATGAGTTCCTTGCTTAATAATGGTTGTCACTTAGCAATACAATCATACAATATCATGTTGCTTAACAATGGCAATCTCTGTTTCAATTGCCATTATAACTTGAGGAATAACTGTACCATCCAAAGCAGATCTTCTAAACATACAATGAACTTTGAAAATGATCTATTTATACTTCATTCAATATTCTTTGGAACATACAGTACATACTACAATTTCCCCTCGACAGATTGTTTTAGTGTGATTCTGTCTTATAAACATTTTGCAATATTATTAATAGATTTTAATCCTATTTTTATATATAACTCAAGATGGTGAACAAGTGACTGGTCCAAAGTCATCCAGCCAACTTTCACGCTTAAGGAACTCCATCCCTTCTGTTTTTTAGGCCAACACCTTAACCACTGAACTAGCTCTCTTTTTCTTTTTTTCTATGACCCAGTTTGTTCTGCATGACATTATAAGCCAATTTTTCCCCATTTTGTGCTCTGGTTGTTATACGAATGCAAAAATTATGATGATCCTGGCCAGCTAGCAAGGTGGCTGGGGATATAACACAGATCAAAATAATCCAGGCACTCAAGACTTGAAAACGCTGGATTTATTTCTCAGACTGTGCTAGTACTGGTGACCCAAGACAAAGCATCCATAATACAAAAAAGCACAAGGCCTTACCTGATTGCATATCCAGTGCTGCCTGCAACTTGGGTGGACAATAGATTGCATTAGCTGTGGTTCGGGCAGAGGTTAATGCTGCTCTGGCTTTTGGCAGGTTGCTCAAAGCATGGTAAGTTTTGCTCTCTAATAGCTGCACTTCTACCAACAAGGCCTTGTCATCCATCTTCTTTAACTCCCGCAAAAGCTGTGAGCCTAATAAAAACAATGTGGATGGTGGCATTTACACCATATTAAAAGATGTCCTTTGAATCCTTTAATCTGATCAGTCTAAAGCATTACTCTGATCAAAATATAGGAAGAGTGAAAACAGCACATACAAAGCTAATGCATTAAATGCAAAAACCAACATTTCTCTTTTTTAGTATCAGTATATTCCCAAAGCTTTACATTATGCTGCCTAATTAATGGCATTAAGCCATTAATAAGGTATTTTATTATTCTTGACAACACAGAGAACCCAGCACTTGCCAATTGCTTAACTAAGTCACTATGAATTTTATTGATAAACTGAATCTGAAAAATTAAGAATGTAGATTTTGTTTCAAACCTACAACAAACACATTGGGTTCTGGACATTTTACCAAACCATCTTGGATTGGCTATAGTTCAAGAGAAAAAGAAAATATGAATACTTTGTTCCGGGTTTTAGCTAATATGATATTCTATGGGAGTGTTTATATAGGATAAGTAGGGCAAAGCTGATGCAGATCACCTTTTTTCTTTCCTTAGCAATTTCCAGTGCAATATATCCCTCTCTCCTGCTCATCTCCAATTTTTCTAGGATCTTCCCCTCTTCCCATAGCCTCTACCAACTTCAATTGCATTGATTTGTACACTCTCTTCTTTCTTACATCCTATCTGAAAATACTTCAGCTTGTAACAAATGTTTCAAACTGTTTCCAAATCAAAAACAGTGCTAATTTATTCCATATTGAGGCCAAACGTTCTCAGTTCATGTAGAAATCACCTCAATCTAGCAGTTCCATGCACGCACCATTTCTAGAATAACTAATTAATCATTGGGGTCAGTCTAGGGATGATTACAGAAATCAACTTACCTAACTGCAATGCTTCTTGATACCTTTTTGTGTCAAAATACAAAGAAACCAACCTTGCCTAAAGACAGAAAAGTAAAGAATTATTGTGAAAACTTATGATGATTAGATACTAATTGAAGAGCCAAAATGTGTAAAATACAAACCAGAAAGGCTCTTGGAAAAATGTTGCAGAAGTAGCAAGAAAACACACACACAAAACCCATATCACAAAGCATAACCATAGTAATGCAAAAGAAATCAGCAGTAATGCTTCTGAAACGAGTTTCAAGGATAAAAACATGGACTAAAGGCCTACATGGAACTGCATTTGTTAACACTTGTAGATAGGAACATCATTTTATTAATGAATTTACATAAATAAAATCTTACATCAACCATATCTGAGAAAACTCTTTAAGAAACAAAATACATTTGCCTTATAAGCTGCAGGAGAGATTGCCTGTAATAACATATGAGTCAGTTTGTAAGTTTATCATGCTCTAAACTTGAGAATATGCCATCAATAGCTAAGAGAAAAAAGTAATCACAAATGTTGAGTATAATATATTGGCATATAGGATGTCAGGTTCCATACCTAAATAACAAGGGAAAGAATACTGTGCATCACTACATTAACTACAATGGGCATATGTTACATCCTACCTCCAGAGCTTGGCGCAGGAATGTCCTCTTCTCCGATTTGGCCCATTCAATGCATTCAAGACAAAGGTCAACCTAAAAGAAAAACTACATTTATTTAATTATTTTTCTATTAATTGCACCGTCACTGCTGTCATGATATCATTTTCTACATAAGCTATCTCTGAACATTTGAATAGGTACCTGAATTTCAATTGTCTCACCTCTTGGCCTGTTGCAGCTTCCATATCTAGGAATAGATCTAGTAGGGACCGAACCAGACGGGCTGCCTTTGCCTTGCTAATGGAATTCAAGAAAGGACGCACATACTTCAGAAGTCCTCCAAGCTCTATATTAATAATAAAATAATCAAGTAGCAATATAGCTCAGGATGTCAAATTCTATCAGAATGCATTATAAAATGTTCATATTCTGGAAAAAAAGTGACCATATATAAATTTTAGCAAGTCAGTTATCTGAGATAAAAAGGGCATATTCATTTAAACTACTTCTGATTTTCATTACACTTTTACTTTAGAATAGAATAGAATATAATTCTTTATTGGCCAAGTGTGATTGGACACATAAGGAATTTGTCTTCGGTGCATATGACCCTTTAGGAGTCTTTCTCCATATGTAATTAAATGTAAAATGCCAGTTTTCCTAATTGTTATTTGCACCTAGGCAATGTTTTTAGTTTATGGCTTTATGAAATGTGTGAAACCAGCCATGGTTAAATCATAATTTAACATGGAGAAATGGTAATGAGAAGGAAAGAATGTTTAAACTGTAGGATGTTTTGATAAATTACTGATAGGAAAAGAGAAAAATTTCCTATTCTAGTATTCATCCTAATTTTAGAAAAACTGCTAGTAGTGTGACCATTAAATTGCTTTAAACATAGGATTCACCTTCTGCTTGTCCAGTCTTAGCCAAAAGACTCCCGAGTTCCAGAATGCTCTGTTCTTTGACTTGGACTGCTTCTTCATCATTCTCTTGAACATCACGTTTCACTAGGAAAATAAAAGGTTTTGATGAGAGAGAAGAGGTATATGTCAAATCAAAGAGTGTTTACAAGTCTCCCCAACTTCCAATTTTAAATTTGCTTCTTATAAGCCAAAAACATATGCCTCACAAATTCAGTCCCTTGGAAAGGAGAAGAAAGATTTGCATGATGAAGTAGCTCATAACATAGAATATGTTATGGCTTGATGTTACCTGATACTTGAATCAGCATAAATATGGCCACAACTATGAAATGAATTCTTCACATTCTTGAATGTGTTACTAGATATTGAAAATAAGACAATGCATACAAATATATTCAACGTGAAAAACAGGTATGTCACCAGTGCTACTATATTTGCATGGACAAATAGACACAAAACCACTATTATTCAGAGATACCAATACAGAAAGCTTGTTTCTTAGAGTACATTGCAACATCCAATATTTAAGACATGAAGGAAATACATACTTCTTGCTTGAGAGATCATCCAACTCTCTTTAGCAATACTGAGAGTGAATGTCAGATACTGTCTTGAAACCAAAACCCCCACATCTCTCCACTATAATCTACTATTGCTTACAAAGGTTCATTGGCAGAATTAGTCATTCTATTCTAATTTATCTTCTTTTCATAGTAGGACAACTGCCAATGGAAAGAGTAGCAATAATGACACCGATGGATTGCACTTAAAATTATGGCACTATAGGAAAAAAATCTGTGTGGTTAATTTAAAATAAACTTACTGACAACAGGAGCTGTTCTCAGGACACAACAGTTCCCAATGGCAAAGTTACAGCCAAATTAAAACCAATTTTTGAGCCAATTTTTTTCAAAAAAAAAAAAATAGAATCTCATAAAATTTATTTTGTCCTAGACTAAATATTCATTGTCAAACACAGTGAAAATGCATAGGAACCAATTCCCTAAATAAAGGGAAGGTTACTGGAACTTCTCTTTACAAGTTCCAGTAACTTACAACCAGGCTAAGCACTACAAGACCAGGGAACCTTTGGTGGACAACAAAGGTGAAAGCAGTTTGTCCTCTCTGTGGTGTATTCATCTTTCTCATCTCTCCTCTGCTGACAAGCTCACAAAAGTAAAAAAAATCTACAGGTGTCTTTACTCAAATTTATTTTGTTTGAGAGAGGAAGTAATGCCGTCTGTGTTACCGAGAAACATGTTCTACAGAAAATCAACTTAAATGTGAAATAAAATATATGGGATAGAGCAGTGTTTCTCTTAACCTTTTCACCATGGACTCCCTTTAAATACCTTTTGTGGCTACAGACCATGGGCATAGACACTTCCTCCAAGACTTAAGATTTAAATCATAACATTTCTTCAAGCCTTCACAGACCCTTTGTGATAACATTGTGGCCTCCCAGTGGTCCACAGGGTTGAAGACCATTGGAGTATTCAAACAAATGTGTAAGAGGATCTGGACTGAAGAAAGAAGGATGATTCTCATCCTTGTTACAGCAAATTGGATTTTCTCTTACTATCGGATTTGAAAAACCTATCCTTTCTGGAACAGAATGGGCTACCTTGCCATGGCCAACTTGCTACGACCAACTCACCATGGCCACTTTGCTGCAGGACAACTCGCCATGGCCAGCACACAGTGGGACAACTCACTGCGGAACAATTTAACAATTCTATTTAATTATTTAAAACAAATTTTAAAAAATGTAATTTTTGCCATTCACATTTCATTGTCTCTCCTTTTGCATCCTTTCTTTAATGATTCTATTTCACAGTGAGTTGTCCTGCAATGTGTTGGCTGCAGCAAGTTGATTGAGGTGATTTGTCCATGGCAAATTGTTACAGAGCTTTCTAGAATGTGTTTAGAATTATATAATTAATTCAACTAAACTCTTTTTACATAAGAACATTACAAGGATAGTCCTTCTAAAATCAGAACAAAAACTCATATATTTAGTAGTTACCGTAACTACTCTCACAAAGCCATTAATGGACATAAGGATAGTAGTTACCTTGTTTAATAACAGCTGATATTTCCACACCATATACAGGTAGTCTACAATGGCACAGAAAAAAGGGACTTATGACCATTTTTCACACTTAAGACTGTTGTAGCAGCCCCATGGTCACATAATTTACATCTGTATGCTTGACAACTGACTCATATTTATGACCGTTACAGTATCTCGGGGTCATGTGATTCCCTTTTGCAACCTTCTGATAAGTAAAGTGAATGGGGAAACCAGATTCACTTAACTGTGTTACTAATTTAACTATTGCAGTGATTCATTTAATAAATGTGGCAAAGGAAGTCGTAAAATGGGGCAAAATTCACTTAACAAATTTCTCACTTAAAAAAAATTGGGCTCCATTGTGGTCGTAAATTGAGGACTACCTCTATTTACCTAGGTGGATTTCTGGAACATGACAAAGTCAGGAACACTTCAAATGTGTTACTTACTCACACTGCTTTGCCATTTTTTCTATATCCAATTTAGCTCTTTTTAGATCCACCATTCTTACTCTTCACATTACCCTTTTTAATGCCATCCCTGGACCATCTAACATTCCATCTCCTTAAAAAGTCACTTCTGTTTCATTTAGACCATGTTTCCCCTTTTCCTTTCTCTAGCAGGCCAATCCTCTCAAGCAAACTATCTAACAAGAAAATCCCAACTAAAAATGAGTCAAATGGGTATACTAATTTACACTTACCAATGAAGTGTCTTGACTTTCTACAACCAACAAGTGAAATTTTTCGCAGCATGTAAAATGTATTATCCTGTACTCCACCTGCCTGTCAAAACTAGTGATATAAATATTGAAGGATGAACATATTAAACCACTAGTAAAGCAAGCACAATGTAGTCCCTTACATATTAACTGTGACAGAGAATCTACTTTCCACTCACATCAGAAAATCATCCTACATTTCAGGAGCTCATACAGGCTTCTTTCCAAGTCGCTCTGTATCCTGTCTCCCACTCATTATTACCTTTAGCGTCAGAGAAAATGGCCTTGAAAGGGAGATCCGAAAAAGTGACTTGGGGTGAATGAAGCAGGCCCGACTGCCCGCTTAAGAAGTTACAAACTAGCCTGACTAGGCCAGGGCAAGGGCTACAAAGTACCGGTAGGTGAAAAGCAGAACCCATTCCTAGCGGGCAAATCCGCCGGGTTTACCTTCTGGTCTTTCAGGTCGCCTCCTCTGAATAAAAGCCAGAGGGCCCGCCTGGTGGTCCGAGGCCACCTCTCAGCCTCGACCCCCCGCGTTTCCCGTCTTCCAATCCCCACTTGCTTTCTCCGTTTTCCACAAAGCGATGCTGAATATAGAGGCTTTTCCCACTAAGCCTTCCTATCTCCAAATTCCTCCTCCTCAGTAGTTCCCGCTTTCTTCAGTTGCACACCGTGAGTCAGCAGCGGTTCCAGCCTAACCCGTCCAGGCCCATCATCAATCTCTTTCCACCATCGGCAGCCAGATTTACCTGCCGGTTTCCCCCTTTTCGGCCGGCCCAACTCACCTATGGAGTGCAGAATGCCGATGGAGGCCTCGCGATCGGTGCTCAGTAAAGACTGGGCGCGCTGGAACTCCAAGCCCGCCGCAGCCGCCATCTTAAAAGCCAAACTCGCTCACTCACGCCGGCCGGAATCACAGGGCCTTAATTTCCACCGGAAGCTGCTTGTCTCACTTCCTCCCTTTCGACATTGCTGCGTCAAGCTGTAATGCTATAACTCTATGATTATCCACCAAGAAGCAGTGTTGGCTGGGAGATGTAGTGTTTTATGAACATCGTAGTAATCAAGCGTGTGAATTTTTGCTACCAACGTAGCGAGGAAGGAGGCGTTAAACCGTCTACGCTCTTCGCTAACTCAACACATAGAAGTACGCAGAATACAAACACACCTGCAATTGACTGAAATTGATTTAGATGTTTGTTTATTTTATAACGGTTATCACCCGTCCCTGGTTTCAAATATGGAATAGAATAGAATTATTTATTGGCCAGGTGTGATTGGACGCACAAGGAATTTCTCTTCGGTGCATATGCTCTCAGTGTACATTAAAGGAAACGGCACATAGGGCAGGAATCATAGGATATAACATTTAATGATAGTCATGGGGTACAAATCATACTAGGAAACTATCAATATAAATTGTAAGGATACAAGCAACAAGTTATAGTGGGGTGGGTGATGGAACGATGAGAATAATAGTAATGCAGGCTTAATAAATAGTGTTGAGGGAATTATTTGTTTAGCAGAGTGATGGCTTTCAGGAAAAAGCTGTTCTTCTGTCTAGTTCTTGTGTGCAGTGCCCTATAGTGTCGTTTTGAGGGTAGGCGTTGAAACAGTTTATGTCCAGGATATGACTGTTTCTAAACGTTTCTTCAGTATACTTATAAATTCAGAATAAAGACCATTATTTCAAGTCAAATATTTGATAAAGTGATTTAGCTCCTGGCCAACTTTTTTTTGGGAAAAAAAGTTTTAATGGAAATCCATTTAATTTTGAATGAAATATGTTTTGAAATTCAGTAGATTGGACCTATGATGTTAGATCACAGAATTTAAGATACTATTCCCAAGAATTACTTGAAATGTAACTAAAGGTCTTAAATCTACATAGAATCAGGATGCAAATAAAATTCAAGTTGCAGTGAAAGAAAGGTGAATATACATATTTCTTTCATGACAGTTTCAATTTTTATTTACTGTTCCTGTGCTCATTGATACCACTTGCTGCCCAAAGCTTAGATTATCTGAGAATTATTACAGACTTGCAAAGTGGGTTGGCATTATCTATATTACATGTAGTCCTCCACTAACAACAGTTCATTTAGTGACTTTAAAAAGGAAACTGGAAAAAAAAGAAATTATGACCAGTTTTCACACATTTGCAACATCTCCATGATCACACAATCAAAATCCAGATGCTTAGCAAACAACTCATATTTATGATGGTTGAGGTGTCCTAGGGTCATGTGATTATTTTTTGCGAACTTCTACAAGCAAAGTCAATGGGGAAGCCAGATTCACTTAACAACTGTGTTACTAACTTAACAACTGTGGCAAGAAAGGTTGTAAAATGGAGCAAAATTCACTTAACAACTGTCAGGCTCAGCCACAGAAACTTGGGGATCAATTGTGGTTTTAAGCTGAGGACTTAAAACTTCAAGTATAGGAGAAGATCTAAAGTTTCTAATGATTTAATGTCAATAAAGAATAATTAAATAGGGGTTTTCTGGAAGATAGGAAACTAAAAGTCAATCCAAAGAAAATATAATTGAAACATTAAGGAGGATGAGAGACAATGGTTAAAAAGGCAGCAGGGAGCGTAACTAGAAGTTTAAAAAGAAGAGAGATTAGATAAAAGGGGTGAAGTAAATGCATAATTTGATTAAAGTGGGAAAATATAGTTAAAAATTATTAGAAACTGTAAATAAATAATGATATGCATACTATTGTTTGAATCATAGAGCCTTTGAAGTATTACATGTGTGATAAATTATATTAGAAATCGGTGATTGATATAAAAATGGTATTTGGTAATATTGGAAATTAAATAAGATTGTAATATGAATATGAATTATTAGTATTTGAATCCTATAAATAGTTAAAACCAATAGAGATAATCAAGATCTTATTAATAAGGGTAATGTGTGCAATTAATATTAGAAATTGGTGATAGATACAAAAATGATATTTGGTAATGGAAATTAAATGACCATAATATGACTATATGACTATAATATGAATATGATCCTATTAGATTTTTTTAATATGAAGGGTAATAATGTTACATAAGTAATGGAAATATGATTATCTCAGCAATGGTATTAATGGTAATTAACATGATTTTGTTTGTATAAAAATAAATGACACCCAGCAATATGCTGTTCAGGTAAGAATTTAGATATTAGAAATTAGGAGCTAGATAACTGAAATGAGAAGGAAAGAGGGAATCGGTTAACTAAAATGCACAAAAAAATTATTATTAAAATTGATTATATGTGGACAATATTGTTAATATGAATATTGAATTTTATGTATGCTAAATAAAAATGTATAAATAAAAAAATTGGTATAAAAAAAGAATAATTAAATATATAGTTTTCTTGATTATGCTTAGCTGTTTCACTTACCATAGTTGCCTATTACAGGTAGTCCTTGACTTACAATCATTAGTTTATCAACTGTTCAAAGTTATAATGGCACTGAAAAAAAGTGACAAGGCAATTTTTCATACTCACGACTGTAGCAGCACCGTAACATTCACGTCACTAAAATACTCAGCAAAGTCAATGGGGAAAGCAGATTCACTTAACAAGACTGTTACTAACAACTACAGTGATTCACTTAATAACTGTGACAAGAAAGGTCATAAAATGGGGCAAAACCTACTAATATTTGACTTACTTAGCAATGAAAATTTTGAGGTCAATTGTGGTCATAATTTGAAGACTACTTGTATATCTTACCATAAACTCTGCTCTATGTATAGTATCTTTTCTATTAAACAACTACATTCCATTATGTGTGCATACACATGCACACACACACACAGAGAAAACAGACAGCAGATTCTTGTTAGAATTCTAGTTTCCATGGCAATGTTTTCCCCCATTTTTATTGTAATGTTTTCAATTTTTCCATCTAAAACATTCTTTAAATTATAGAAAAATGTCCCAGTTTATCTGTATTTCTTTTATGATATGTACCACGGAAAGCACACTTACTTTCCCAAAACACACAAAAAAAAAAATCATGTTAAGTAGCTTCTTTTAAGAAGCACACATACATTTTGTGCAATGCAATACTTCCTAGTTTTTCTGTTCTTTAAGTTGCAATAGCTTCAGTACTGCAAATATAATCACCGCAGTCTGCAGTAGACTGTCTTTAGGTATGGCAGTGCAATAGAGAAAAATCAGTAATATAAATTATTAGACATTATTGCAGCTATGATTGGAAATAGAATGCTAAATTAATTCTAGATTGTGAGATAGAAGCTAAGATTATGCATTTTTTTACAAAAACCCATAGTATATATTGAAATAAATTATGAATAATTTATATAGAATTCTTAATTGGCAAGTGTGATTGGACCCACAAGGAATTTGTCTCCGATGCATAAGCTCTTAGTGTACATGCAAGGAACAGGTAATAAATCATGACCATAAACATAAGATACATTAATCAGAAATCATACAATACTTCATGATAGTCGTAGAATACTAAGTAAGTCATAAGGATACTGAATAAGCAATCAATATAAATCAAACTAGGATACTAAATAAAACAATATAAATCATAAAACACAAGCAACACATCTATAGTTATAAGAATATAAAGAAATAAATAATAGGAAAGATGAGAATGACTTCTGGCTGATGTTGAGGTGAGATCAGACATGAGGGCGAGTCTCCGTGCCCCTTTGCTGAATTCTCCCCATTGGTGGGCTCCAAAAGAAGACAAAGTTGCCCTGTAGGGGTGGCGAAGCAAAGAGAAACACCTTCAGAGCTTGCGGAGGGTTGCAATCCTCCTGCTAGACACCGGGCTTTCTTTCCCTCTCAGCCACAATGAGAAGAGGCAGCCTAAAGATGGCCACCATGAAGCTGGGACAGCTAACTAACAACTAAGAAAGTGCTGCTTGGTGAATAGTGTCTGAAACTGGGTGAGAGGATTCCTTTTTGTTTAAAACAATCCCAAAGGGAAAAATCCAGGAAAAGAGAAGCTCACAATGATTTGTAAAAACAGCAACTAAATTGCTTTTTGAGAAAATTTCAGAATTGAAAGGAAAGAATCAAAGGGACAAAAGCAAAAAACTTTTAAAAATACAGAAAATTGGACTTTAAATTGGGCAGACGTTGTCTTGGAGAGGCATTTTAAAATGCTGGAACGGTTTACCTAAAAAAACTAACTTTGCTTTTGCATGTTGAACCATTTCCCATTTAAAAACTGGATAACATTGAAGCTAAATTGAGAGCGTCACCTGCTGACAAAAGGAAGGTACAAAGTATTCCTGAAATCCTGGAAAATTTATGACAAGAATACATGTGTATACAACATGGTTATTGGAGATTTAAATCAAATTCAAATTCAAATTTTATTTGTCACATGCACAATCATACATGGTACAATATGCAGTGAAATGCTTA
>JAEANM010020889.1:0-11994 GCA_017656035.1 Myanophis thanlyinensis
AACTCCCAGAATTCCTGAGCCAGCATGGCTGGCTCAGAAATTCTGGGAGTTGAAGTCCACAAGTCATGAAGGAGCCAAAATTGCCCACCCCTGGTCTAGATGAAATACAAATGAAGAAGATAATGGTAATGCCCCTAATACTACAGCAAATAAATTATGTATGAAGCAAACTGTCCTACAACTGTATGTTACTTCAAGGAGAATTGACAAATAGCATTAAATGAACATAACCAGTAAAATGGCATACTTGCCAAAGTCTATTTTCTGCAAATATTTTCTAGTTAAATTATTTCATTCATGGTATAAAATGCATAAATACATTTTAGAAGGTGTTTGTTGGCTTCTCTTTCATGAAGCTTGTCATCTATCAAATACTGGATCAGAACTGCATAATGGAGATCACTTCAGAATAAGGTAATGAGAATTCAGAATGATTGGAGCACTTCCAGCAGGTAAGAAAGCTGACGTCATTAATTCTTGATTCATTATAGCGTTCTCTTTTCTATCCACTTTTACAACTGGAAGAATTATTATTCTGCTTATTTGTAGCTGTAAAACATTTTTCCTTAAAGGAAATCATGTTTCCGTTAAGTGTACTGAGGTTTATGCTTCTGACTGCAAGACACAATCAAGCCAAGGTAAGAGCCAAGAAATCAATAGGACATTGTTTTAGCATGTGCTTAAATGTTTCCATCAGAAATCAACAAAACTTAACAATTTGAAGCGAGATCATACTATTTGTACAACAACAAAAATTAGCAACTAACAAGTGAAATTACTAATGCTTCGGGAAATTACAGTAATAAATATGTTTTTAACATTTTATGCCTATGTCACATATCTTTTAAAAATTTGGCTTATGGATCTCATTCAACATATTCTTAAACTCAAGTAATTTATTTTACACCCCTAAAACAACCCACAATTGTACTATAATTAAATGTCATACAAGCAAAATAAGTAAGCAAGTAGTTTTACATCTGGCTCAAATCTTGGTGGCAAGAACCATTTGCTGAATCAAACGTCCAATGTATCCCGTATTTGCAGGAATATTGAAATTTTCTTCTCTGATACATTAAGTGAATGTCATAGCATCCTTACCCAAAGCTGCACTGAAGAGAGGTAATAATCTAATGCTTTAAATAAACTAGCAAAATACATTAGCAACCCCAAGAAAGAAACAGATTTCAACTTTCCTGAAGTTTGCACTTCTACCCAGCCAGTCTTGTAACCAGACTGTAAGGGCTTAGCTTTATTAAATGAAAGGTTTCTTAAATCATATTCTTTCAGAAGTAGGTCTGATTTATTTGAAAGACTTCATTAAACAATGCCAGTCAGTAACTTTTAACGTGGACTGAACCGTATTACAGATAAATGCATATCCAAATAATATTTTGAGCCAAACCCCTGCTTAACCAACACCAGGAAATTTTCTTTTGGCTTAAACTTCAGACATGCATATCAAATAATTCATTCAACATTTGCAGAGTTTGGGCAAGTGTTTAGAAAAATAAAACTCAAGCCTCTGAATGGCCATATACTGGCACTTGCTTAAAGAAAGCCTAAACTAATTAAGGCTGTTTGCAAATGATCACAAATTAGTCACTATTTCTGATTTCCAACATGACAAACATTTCTTAATTATGTATTTTTCTAAATATTTTAAAATAAATTATTATATTTTATAATATGGCTTTGGTGCAGCCTTTATTAGCTAAAAATATACTGCTTCAATTTGGCACATCTTAAATCCCTCCTCTTGTACAAATCTACATAAGAATCTACCAGTTCCTAAAGTGGTAAAATAGTGAGTGCTTTGAAAACAATCCACTCTGACTTTAACTTTATTGTGTAATCTATGCAGTGAATCAAAGGGCACTTACATGGAAGAAAATTCCTTTCAAATTAAAAGACTTGTTTCCAAGTAAGCACACTCAGATTAAGGAGCCAACTTCTTTGCTGATGGGTTTGACTTAGAAACTATTTTCAAATTAAATTCTGTTTTTTCCTGAATATATTTTAGTACAATGCAATTGATAAATTGTGAAAGTTGTATCTTAAGAGTTCAACACTGAACTGAAGACAAGTTTACCTGATTGGGCATGTAAGCTAGCTACATACCTGATATTTAAATTCTTACACAAATACATTCTGTTAAACACACAAAGTAAGTTGTACAGCATGAATTAAATTTGTATCCATGTAAAAAATTATAAATTGATCCAGCTATATTGGCAGGAAAATAAAAAAAATATATATAACTGGTTGAAAGATGACAAATATGTATCATTGCAAGAGATATTTTTACTTTTCACATTAGACAGCCATAATACAAATGAAAACTTTTAGCATGATGCGCAGGTCAATCACTTGTGTTTTTATGATGCAAAATAACTTATCATCTTATTTTTTTACTTGATGCTGGCTGCATGTGGACATCACAAAAAACATGGATTATTATGAGAGAAATGAACTACAGCAAGCCTTAAGCTTATGTGTTCCTTTCTTCTGCTTCTCAGATATGGCCATACAAAATTGGAAGCTTTCACATCTGATTAACAGCAATTTAATGCTATATGGTCATATGTGGTCAATCTTAAAGTTTATTGAAACAAGCTAGCTTCAAACTGAGTTATGAAGATGGCTTATTTCAGACCAGTAAGTCACAAGCATTAAAAGTAATCTTGTTGAGTATGAACAAAGCTATAGTTAAACAAAAACTGAAGCAAAAGCATGCCATGGTTTATTATGAAGTCCCAATGCAGCAACAATATAAAGATGCAAAGACAATACTATTAGATCAGGGGTCCAAGAAGAGACTATGTGATTCATGTGAACTATGTGTAGATTCAAGATGAAACTTGTGTTGTATTTCCAGTTTATCAGATCAAAGGAATTGTAGCAGAATAAGTCATTTTCAGACAGCTTTATGAATGTGCTTTTAAGGAGAAAAGGTGTAGATCAGTTAATAGTCCCATAAAATGAACTTTATTCTAGCTCTTGGACCCCTGATTTATTGCAGCCTCCTGAAGGAGGATGAAACACTGGCAGCAACAACAATAGCACAAAACTTTTGGCATATGAAATATTAACACAGGATAGATCCTGCATTGCCCCTGCTCTTTTGATTCCAAATTTTCTATTTTTGTCCATGTGTTCTCTTTGCCATCAATTCTGTTCTCAAGCTCCCAGTCAGCCCACAGATAACACACATAAATGCGCAGATGCGCAAACACACCCTCACGATGTGGGTGTCAGTTTTAAATACAATGATCCTCAGTTAAAGCTGTACGACTGAGGTAAACCAGTGCATAATTTGTGCTAGGAAACATCTGTACCCATTGGCTGACACCCTTCCAGCTTTGCTGGTCCTGCAGAAGTTAATGAAAAGATTTTTCTTCAAGGTAAAGTTATAGAGATGCATTTGAGAATGTGTTGTCAGAACTGGTACCATTTTTTATCCTTGCATTTCAACATCATCTAAAAGCAAAACAAAGGAATATATAATAATGCATCTGAGGCAATACCATTGATCTAAAGATACAAAACTACAAAATATCCATTATTAATGACATTATAATGAATAAATAATTAAATAAAGTGGTACAGAAAAAATGAATCCCACAAATATAAATTGCATGAATTTATTTTCTTAGTCTCTGCCTATAACAATATAACAACCAATTAATTTCAATAAAGATGACCAGGAAAGCCCATCTGATCATAACTGCTGACATAATTGGAATATTCACATTCCTTCCCCAGAACATCCACAGTGAACTAACTTTCATGCTGCTCTAATAAAACTAGAAACAATAAACCAAAAGAATTAGCCTCCTTGTAAAAAAGGCAACTGAAACCCATGAAGGGCGTACCTCATGTGCATGCTTTGAGAAAGAATCAGCACTAGCTAACATGGCTGTTGTTCGTTCTTCCAGCTCTCCCAGTTTTTGCCCTCTTTCATCCAATGCTATTCTGGCTCGTGCCAACTCACAAACTATTCCTGATGCCGCTCCTTTGACTCCTTCAATACCACCAGGACCTGGTATATGCTGCGCAAGGCTTCTTGATGCCTTTCCAGATGCAGATTCACCAACTGACAATATCAAGAAAAAACAAATTATGTTTTGCATTCCTTTCAGAGGAGAACTTACAACTCATAAGCAGAATTACAAATTGGGAGAGATGAAACAATATACTTTATGATAAAACCAAATGAGAATAATGTGTTGAAAATTATTCAATAATTCTAACAAATATAGTCAATATCTTATCCCTATTTGACAACATACATTTTTTTTAAATGTTATTTGAAATTACTTAGAGGAAGTTCATACACCTATGAATTAATGAAGTAGTAAACCACAAAGTAAGGCTTTTCTGTTGCTCAGTTTGCCCTTTAGAGTACCCCCTCCCAAATTAGATTGGCTTTGACTTGCTGGCTTTTCAGAAAATTCTTAAGACCCAGATGTGTTCCAAGCACGGGGAACCTACAGAATCTGCTAGAACCTGCTGAATTTTACCTCTGAAACTAGAAATACCCTTTTTTCAGTTTTCTGTCTGAATGGAACTAAAAAAGTGTTTTAAGAAAGACTCTATTCAATTTTTTAAATTACAGACACCTTTAAGTATTGATGCAACTGTATAAATACTACATTAAAATTTTGCGGAAAAAATCATTCTTTATAAATGAAGCACCTTGTAGGAGGAAATAAGCAGTACATTTCAGTAGTTTCTATTACTTCAGTTTCTTTCCATATTTTTAGTTTATACTGGACTGATAAATTGTGTTTAATTTTCTATTCCCCTCATATGATATAAGTTTGTTTTTTAAAAAATGATGAAATCAACTCACAGAGTTCTTCCCTGTCAAGTGATTGCGCACCACCTCCAAAAAGACCTTTGAAGAACCCTCTGTTTGGTGCTTCTGGTGTTTCTACAGGTGTGAAGAGCTCACCCAACATTTCCTTCAAATAAAAATCATTTTAAAGCATATCAGAAAATTCTTCTTGGATTTTATTAAAAGCAAAACGAAGGCTAGTATCCTGTTGCTATGTCTCCCATATTTACAGTATTTTAAATATGTTAAAATTTGGTCCTGTTGCTGACTTGTACAGGAAGAGCAGGACCAGGTTCTGTAATAATCCAGCTGTGATTAGGTGAGCCATTTTTTTTATAAGAGCTTAGTTTTTTTTCTGGGCAACCCTGATAGTCTGTGTATAAATTTCAGATCACTGGATTTTGGTTTAGTTTCTTCTGAAGGAAAAAATATAATGTTACACTTGGATCCATTCATTGACTACATTAAATCGAAACTTTAAAATGCATGTAAAATATCCGCATCTTAAAGAGATGTATGCTAAGATGGAAAAGAAAACATACACAGTACATCTATAATTTGTAGCTAAATAGCACATTGCTCAATAAATACTTTTCAATAACATGCATTTTAAAATTACCTGCAGGTTTTCACATGTTTCTTGGCTATAAGTAATTCTCTGGATTTCTGTAGGTGAGACAAGATACAATGCCTGCCCATTGTTGGTGAAGCAAAATGTTCTGGCTATCCTCATGTTGGTAAGTGGTAAGTAATATACGTCCAATAGTGGCCTTAAACTTGGCAAACTTGAAAGAACAGAATTAAAATTTGTTAAAATAAAGCACAGTATCTTATTCTAGTCTTCTTTAATAAAGCTTTATAATATAATACACTTAACATTCTCATTTTTTGAAAAAATACTCATATATTATTGACTTCATAACTTTGATCTACAAAGTTCTGCCTAAGCGGGTTTTAACATATTTAACAAGGACTACCTTGTTAACTTTTATGTTAATATCCATGTTAACTTTTTTATATTAGAAAATTTCATAGGGTATGAAAATAGTAAAAAAAACACTGATATTTAACTTACTGAAGTTGTATCTGATAAATGGCAAAGTCCAAAAAATTACATACTTATATTTATATTCATTCTCACAAATCATTATGCATACTCCCAAATTCTATTTAAATAATAATACTGGAAATTCTCAATTATTCAGTAATGATAACCTAAATAACCAAATACTAAAATCCCAAGGGGTTTTTATTTTTATTTTTTTGGGAGGAGGGGGGGGGGGCTGATCACTACAGAAAACTTCCATGTGATTCATAATGTAATTCATAACATACTCCCTCCAAGGACGGAACACCCAATTAAAATACATTAAGAGAAGCTTCTAAGGAGATATAATAGAAAAGCACAAACAACTTTTATCACAAATGTCACAGAAAATTATGTTATTCTTGCTTGGAAATACAAAGTTCTTCTAATTTCTAGTAGCAATACTGAAAAACATATTGCAATCTAGGCCCTGATCCTGAGAGTTCCTACACAGAAAATTTGTGCTACACAATCTAAAGAAAGTTGTCAGCAGAAGGAATCAATTAGACACCAGTCTAATTCTGAAATTAGAACAAATAAACATTCATGAAGGATTGACATTAGATATTTAGCAGCTTACTAAATGTACAAATATATTAAATCACAAAAAATATAACTTGAATATGTTTGCAAATATACGCTGATATGAATTTTTTTAGCAGATGTTCAACAGTATAACCCTAATCCTAACTTTGCCATCCTTCCTTAGGTTCTTTTAAAATAAGTATTACTACTTAAGTCATAATATCAGAACATCTTCCCCAAAGGAAAGAACAGCAAAGTTTGGTACCTTTTGAGAAGTTGCATTACAGAGATGGGTAAATTAATTATTTGGTATATGAAATGTGGAGAAATATTTTCTTTCTTTCAAATCTCAAGATAAAGACAATATATCCCAAACTAATTAAAATAGTTTTTAATGTAATGCATAAACAACAGTATTTCTTATCCTCCAATGAGCTGATGATCACCAATTTAAAGGGGTATATAGAAATAAAGCAATTATTGTAAACTATTACTTCCTGAATCATAAATAACACTCATAGTGCGAACGGAAAAGAAGCATTATTTTGATATCTTGCTTGTGAGTTTCTGGACAGATCTAGTTACCATATACACAGAATGCTTATTTGGGCTTTAGGCCAGCAGTGGCCTTCTGGTATCCTTTTAGGTCTAGGGTCCCAACTAAATTTTTGCAGAGGTTTTGTCACACTCTGTACCATATAGAAGTGCAAAGCAGACAGTTATAAACCCTAATTGTTGAAAAAAAAATATAGATTGTAAGATGAAAGACAAAGGCAACTCTCTGTCTGCAGGCACAAGAAAGGGAACCTATATAAGATTTTCTCCCTTGCTCATCTACAGATACCACAAGGAACATTTATAAAAAAGGAATGTTTTTAAGGCAATTTAAGAAAAAATAATAATCTGAAGTAAAACGTATTCTAGGGCATCAATCACACCTATACTGATTTAGATATCTATGTAACTAATTGTCCTTTCATATTTTTATTTTGTAATTTATTTCCATTTCCATTTGTAATTGTAATTTATTTTGTAATTTATTTCCAAGGGAACAGATAGTTTATTATTTTAGCAATTAACACCTTACCTAAACGTCATTATATGTCCATTGGCACAGAAACAAGCAAGACAGATACTGTTACTGAGTGCCACTATATCTCCGCGAAGAACAAATGAAGTCTCTGTTATATTTTGCTTATAAGTACAGTTCTGTGAGGGCAGTGATATAACTTTTGCTTGCTTTTCGGAGCATATCACTGCATATTGGTTTTCAATCATTTCCTGAGAAGAGGATGGAGATACTGAGACAGGCCGACGTTTTTTCAATTTATCCTTTTCATCCTTGTCTTCAGGAACATTGTGTTCTCTCCAGGGTTCATGTGCAGGTGGAACTAATGATCCTGTTGTGTCCAGAAAAGCCATTCTTAAGACTGCTCCTTTAAGCCTCAGAATAGTTCCTAAGATGAAGAAAATAGTGATATTTCTCAGTGCTGTGTATAGCTCAAGGGTATTTTCTTTTATGTTTTAGTGGATACTTTCTCTGTAAAATAAAAAGGTTAAAAAGGTAAAGGTTTTCCCTTGCACATACGTGCTAGTCATTCCCGACTCTAAGGGCTGGTGCTCATCTCCATTTCTAAGCTAAGCTAAGAGCCAGAGCTATCTGACGATGATTCCGTGATCATGTGGCCGGCATGACTAAATGCCAAAGGCGCACAGAGCACTATTTACCTTCCCACACCAAGGTGGTCCCTATTTTTCTACTTGCACTTTTTACATGCTTTCGAACTGCTAGGTTGGGAGAAGCTGGGGCAATAGGAGCTCACTCAGTTACACGGCGCTAGGGATTCAAACTGCCAACCTTTCTGATCAACAAGCTCAGCGTCTTAGCCACTAAGCCACTGCGCCCCTCATTTGTAAAATACTCTAGTATATATTCTATTCATAACAGATTATATGCACGTCAGACATAACACTTGAAACAGAAACTTTCTGAATTGGAAGTATTTAAAATAATTGTTAAACTGCAAAACCATTAGAAACCTGAATAACTATTCATAAACAATAAAAATGAATTGCTAATCAGTTCACTTTTGTTAAAAGAAACTTTTATGAGATAGATAAGATAATCTTTGTTGTCACTTTTTTCTGGCACACAGTAAAAATGAGATTATACTGCTCATGTATGTTTAAAAATAAGCTAAAGCTTTCTAAAATCTGAAATATAGAATGTAGCAAGGTGGATCTCCTTGATACTAGCTTGAAATACGGGTTCTCAGTTACTCTCCAAATCTAAAGAGGCTTGAAGTGGCATTTCTCAGTGGCAGTGGCTATGCTGGGGTTGAAGTACAGGAGAGGCCTGGGGCAGTGGCAGACGGCCGAGACTGTTGAAGGCCCTGGGCCTCTATTTCAGCCTTTGCCACTTCTGCTGCTGTGCAGGGCAGCCAAAGCCACATATGATTAGGGGGAGTATTTAAAGTCCAAATTTAAAGTAAATATGTACATTCCAAAACCAAGACAGTGGGATCTTTTTAAAAAATATTACATTAAGAGACATTTATGACAAATTTCCCTTTTCTAATGAAATGCATGCTGATCAAAAACAATCAGCCAAAATTTTTATCTTCCCTCTCAAGTTTTTGTAAATAAAATAAATAAAAATAAAGACTCTCCTCTGCAGATTGCAGAATGAACAAAAACTAAGAACTAATAAGTTATCAATAATAGTAAAACCATTGTCTTGCTAGATTATTGTTTTTTGTTAAATACATACCACTGGGGGAAACAATTACTGGTTGAAGCAGTCTTTGTTCTCCTCCTGGTGGTAAATTCAGTGCAATGACTAAAACAGTGCCTAAAGTAGTCCCAACCCACAAGCATGGTGAAGGTGATGTATCGGCTTTTCGCGTGAAGGTCTCACAAAAGTGGAGAGCTGAAATTGCTTCTCGGGATTCCTTATCAATGCTGGTTACACTAGAACTTCTGGATCGGCTGAAGGAATTGTCTCTAACATCTGAAAGATTTTGCATTAATTAAACATACTACAACACAATATTGTTGTTTCTATTTCATACTTTACAAAACATATTACATACAGTATATCCACCTCTAAAATCTCAGCTCAGTAATGTTAGGTTCGTATCAGACATTACATGCTTAGGAGTATGCTTAAGACTTTTAAATTGTATACCTGAATACATAGGGTTGATAAAAATATATTTATATATTTGGAAATGTAAAAACGCTCATTAGATAGTTAACTGACTATAGCTCCCTCTGAACTGTAGATCCAGTAGTGAACCTAGACATGTATGGTATACTTTGGTCATACTACACAGTAATATTTTGAACAGGAGATTAGCTATCATTATAATATTCTCAAAAATAAATGTTACATTATACATGATGTACTACTTCAAATATATACAGCCATTTTCATTTTGATGAAAACTAAATGCAGCACACGGGAATGGAAAAGTTTCAAATCTGTCTCTGTGACACATACATGCACACAAATATAAAACTATGAATTCCAGTTTTATTGCTGAACGGTCATTATGATGGTATTTTTAACCTAATTTCAGTCATTTTGATTAGTGATACAAAAAGGAAACAATTATATGAATGTTTAATTATTGAAAACAGCACAGAAAAAGACCAAAATTAGCATAGTTACCCAGAAGAAAATAAAAATCCAGACACCAAAACATGTATCAACAACAATCAACCACATAATCTACTGAATATGGTTTTAAAGATGATGAGATTGGAAAAGATATGTTTACAGAATAGTAAAGGCTATTAAGATTGTGATAAAATATAGTAAATGCACCGAAGCATAATTGAAAAGAATTCATATGAAAAATCTGTTTGAAGTTATTGGAAGGGAAGTAGCAAGTTATTTGTTCACCATCTTTTCAATATCATTTTAAAGATTTAGAGCTTGTCTTGTAAATTTCTAATTTAATCTGTAGGAAGCAGACTGATAATTTCAGAGAACATACTGGATAAAAAGGTATTTATTCTAGTAAAGCTATATTGTATATATTATATTATATATTAGACACAATGGAGCCCTTATGGCAAGAGTACCAACTGAGAAAGCTTTGCATAGGGAAATAATATCAAGCTGTTCCAGATGGTTTTGTGAATATTTAAGTATACTATTTATTATTGCCTTAACCTAGGTTGTAAATTTAATATTTTTCAAAGCTGTAATTTTAATATATAAAGCAGACAATTGGATACAACTATAAATATATTCTCAAATGTATAAGCAATATTTCATGGGATAATTCTAGTGTGTTTCAAAATAAATTAAAATATTTCTTGAAAAATTAAGAATCTTCTTGGATATTCTCATCACTCTATGCTAATGAATTTTGAAAAGTACTATTTGTTTCACTTTTTAAAAATATGATGAAAAAGAATGGAAAAGCATGCTAAACTTTTTAGATATAGATTGACCCAAGTAAAAATAGTCCAATGCCTCATGAACAGATGCTACCCTTTCCTTGTACAATATGGCTCTTCTATGACTTTCCTCCTTACCTACAAACTCCAATATATCCCACAAATCTGTTCTGAAACTTTCTAAAATTTCCAGAAAAGTTTTGAGGCTTTCTAAAGAGACTGACAGAATAAGAACTGGATTGCTCCCAATCCCAATTCCACTTTTTCCAGCAGAAAAAGTTCTGTTACCAGAAACATACTTCTGATTATACTCATTGCCCAGATCTTATATCTTTGGAACTATAAAATTCTTGGTCCCTCTTTAAGATCAAAATGTTTTGTGTGTTTGTTACAATACAGTCAGCATGTTTTTAGAATAGTATTTTATAAACTGTTTTTGCTGTTTAAATAAAACAGAAGAATTGATAAAGATATGAAGAATTACTAAAGTATTCATATAAAATCTTACACAGAACAAAAATTGAGTTTTATATAAAACTGAAAATAGAGAATTAGGTAAATTGATGAATTCAATTTCTATGTATTTTTATTTGCTTTACAGGATAAAATACTTTGTAAGCAGAACTCTCTGGGCAAAATAACATTTCAAGAGATTAGATGAGTTCTCCATAAGTGGTTTAAGGTAGCAACAGTTATTTAAATAGATTTTAAAGTGAGTTCAGCTCACTCTATTGATTTATTCTAGATAATAAAATTTCAAAATAAAGAAATGTTAAATTTCAGTGAGGCCAGGCTCTAATTAACTATGAATTAGTTTCATAATATAAATATACCTGAGCCTTCAATATATTTATTCATCTTCCACAATTACCAAGTGTTTTGAAGGTAATACTATTTTCAGAGAGAGATATTCAGACTCTTATATCAGTGAACAAGAAAATAGTGATATACAGAATAAAGAGCAATGTTAAATCTTATTAAGGAAGTTGATATTTTATATGCAAATTGATTTAAACAATTAGAAATTTTAATATTTATTTAGTTGCATATTAGGCAAAGGATATATCTATTTAGATACCAATAAAATATAGGCAAATATAGAGAGTATATTTAAAAATAATTTTCATGAACA
>JAEANM010020890.1:0-11993 GCA_017656035.1 Myanophis thanlyinensis
ATCTATCTATCTATCTATCTATCTATCTTTTCATTCTGCGTTTGTTAAGCGAATCACTGAAGTTGTTAAAACAGTTGTTAAGTGAATCCATCGACTTTCCTTGTCAGAAGGCTGCAAAAAGGGGATCACATGACCCCAGGACACACTGCAATGGTCATAAATGTGAATCAGTTGCCAAGAGTCTGAATTTTGATCACCTGATCATAGGGGTGCTGCCAAGGTTGTAAGTGTGAAAAATGGTCATAAATCACTTTTTCAATAATGTTGTAACTTCGAACAGTCACTAAACGAACTGTTGTTAAAGAACTGCCTGTATATTATTTATTTTTGGCAATGTGCCAATGCTCCAAACAATCCAGTAAAGCTGAAGACTACAGAAAACGAGGTCTAATTTAAAAAATGTAGCTACTCTGAAATTATAGGTGAAGTGGGATGACACTCAGGTAGTTTAAGGCAGGGGTCTCCAATCTTGGCAATTTTAAGACTTGTGGACTTCAATTCCCAGAATTCCCCAGACAGCACATGCTAGCTGAGGAATTCTGGGAGTTGAAGTCCACAAGTCTTAAACTTGCCAAGGTTGGAGACCCCTGCTATAAAGGACAATTTTCTAAACTAATAGAGTTAGTCCTCGATTTATGACCACAACTGAGCCCAAAATTTGTGTTGCTAAATGAGATATTTGTTAAGTGAGTTTTGCCCCATTTTATGACTTTTCTTGCCATAATTGTTAAGTGAATCACTGTAACCATTAAATTAGTAACACGGTTGTCGGGGTTTGGCACTCACGAAGCTGATGTCCCGCCTGACTTATTTAGTTTAGATTCCTCTGATTAAAAAATAATTAAATGGATAGCTAACAGCAGTTCTATGGCCAGAATTGCTTTGACCCTAAACAGACCCCAAAGTCTTTTTGAGAAAATAAAAATAAGGGTCAGCTGCAGCTGAGGCCTTTGCTAGAAGGATGCTCTCCACTTCCTCATCACCGACTCCTCAAAAATCAAAGGCGTTTATATGGGTGTAGAAAAACTTGTGAGGAGCAATCTTTGTCTTTAGATATAAATGGATGGCTGTGAGGGACCCTGCCGGAATAGCTGCTCTTCTGACAAAGTCCCTGGTCTATGGACAATGGTCAGCTTTCAGCTCGGTCTTGTTGGTTCTGCAACCCAATAAGACAGACACAGATTTCAGAGGGTAATTAGAACTGCAGAAAAAACAATTACTACCAACCTGCCTTCCATTGAGGACCTGTATAATGCACGAGTCAAAAAGAGGGCTGGGAAAATATGTACACTCACATCCTGGACATAAATTGTTTCAACTCCTACCCTCAAAATGATTCTACAGAGCACTGCACACCAGAACAACTAGACACAGGAAGTTTTTTTCCGAACACCATCACTCTGCTAAAGAAATAATTCCCTCATACTATTTACTAAGTCTGCATTACTATTATTCTTCTCATCACTCCTGTCACCTATCTCCTCCCACTTATGACTATAACTTGTTGTTTGTATCCTTATGATTTACATTGATTATTGTTTCCTAGTATGATTTGATTGCTTATTTGTACCCTATGACTATCATTAAGTGTTGTATCTTATGATTCTTGACAAGTGTACTTTTTCTTTTATGTACACTGAGAGCCTATGCACCGAAGACAAATCCCTTGTGTGTCCAATCACACTTGGCTAGTAAAGAATTTCTATTCTATTCTATGGCCAAAGGGAAGGGCCTCTCCAGAAGGAGTAATGATGATTAAAGGCAGAGAGCGCTTCCAATGCACTTTAGACAGAGAGAAACAAACAGCTTTGGTTGTCCGCTAAGACCTACCTACACGTTCTTAACTTACATTCAGATCATTAGCAGCTACTGATGGTCTTCTCCACTTTTAAATAACACGCAGACATTTATGTTCACCAAGGAGCAGAGAAGAGCTGACATTCCCAATGTGCTGCTGATTCCCCAGGATCAACATTTTATCCATCATAAAAGCTATGCTGGGCATTCAAAGATGGCCAGGCCACCAATTGCTATCCAGAGTTGCCCAGGCTCCATCCTGAAGTATGCTGAACCAGAACCCCACCTCTATGACTCCAGATTTTCCCCTAATTCTCCCTACATTTTGCTTGCCTCTTCTACCCCTAGAATTCAGAACTCAGAAAGGAAAACTGGCAATTCTGTCTCTGCCACATCTCTCTTTAAACATGCGAACAAACAAAGCAGGACTGAGATTTAAAGGAGGAGGAAAACGCAAACAGGAACTTCAAATTTGGCTACAGATTGTCTACCCAGTTCTTTAGGAAATTAAACGAATGTGCTGTAGTCCACTGATGCCCCCTGCTATTTCTTGATGCATACCTAAACCACCCAGGCTGCACCCTTTGCTGTATATGTTTAAAACAGCAACAACACTGGACTCAGATTAAATATTTAATTATTTACATGTGCCATGCGGCTTTTTGTGCCATGCAACCCACTCACGTCAAACAAATTGTAGATCAGTGCCTTGGAAGTTGATCCCCCACCTGCAAAACTCATCTCTTGATCACATTTCAGGATCCTTCGGGATCAACTAATGTCAGGATCTGTCAGCTCCTCATTTCCTCCTTGCTCCTAATCTTTCACACAAAATTGTGGCACAGCATTGCCCAAATTACATGCTATCCAAGAGGAGTACTGATGCAGTATTCTTCAGGAGAAGAGAAGAGGTGCAACCCTCTTGGAAACTTCTCCAAAATCAAGTTCAGCTTTATGGAAAGCTCCTAACTGATAGGAGACATCACTGACTGCATCTATTTGTCTGTTTGACATGGCTGAAGGATTCCTTCAAGGGAGCTGGTGGTAACTCTCAATGCTTCCTTTTTCTAAGAAGTAACGTTTAGGAGAAAATTTTGACCACCTCCAGAGAAAAATTACTCCCATTCTCAGATCTACTAAAACCAGCGGAAAGCAAACCTGAACCGCTTCCCATCTTCAGATGTGCTTCAGATTGGTCACCTCTGAGGGCATCGAGAAGGTGAATCCCAGAAAGGTCATGGGCAACCCTTCGTTTCCAAATCTTTCAGTTCAGCCAACACTTCCATTTTGAAGAGCACATTTTGGCTGAACATTCGGATTGTTCCTCAAAGGCCCATCTCTCATCCCAGATGAGTGGCAGCTTTTCTAGCAGGAGGGACTATTTCAAATTCAACCAACAGACGTTTGGCATTAAAAGCAGCACAGACACACAAGAATGCTATGATTACAGAACCTGAACACATGCAAATTGGAGGCTTAATTAACTGACAATTGTTTCTGAGATATAAAGAATTGCCATTTGTAGTTTTGCACAGAAATGGCACATATGGCATTCTGGAAGACAGACAGCAGGTTTCCCCATCTGTGGAATATGACTGTGCAATTTACACGGTTTCAGATAATTGTCATCAGCATTTGTACAGCACCTTTCACTGTTCAACACACTTCACATCTATTGCTCTAAGTTTGGTTTCATTCTACAGTTGGAATATGAAGCCTGACTTAACCGATTGGATCCAGGCATTCAACAACATGACATTATCCACAGGCCCAGACAGTTTAGCACCAACAGGGGCAGATTTCTGCCCCGTGTCTCAACTCTGATTGTACTGGAAGAGCCCTGCACACTCTAAAACTCTACTTCCCAACGATCCATCCTGTATCACAATGATGTGAATCTGAATTCGAAGGACTTAGCTAACTTGGGCTATACGACCCCTTCTTAGGCATCCTTCCCTGGGATCCTGGATTCCTCAAATTAACACAAGCTCACTTTGCAAGGGGAGAGGGGAACAGAGATGTGGGCCAAGCAAGACTGTACAACAGTTGTGAATGCATTGGCCTGCTATAAGGCAACCTTCATATGCTTCATATATCTTGCCTTCCTTCTCTCTCCCCCAGTAGCTCCAATCCTGCTCCAGAGTGTCTCCCATCCCCCGTCAGTCAGTCTTGGGGTGGTGGGCGATCCATCATGGACCTCCTTCAGTCAGCAGAAGCCCAGCTTCACATAGGAAGGCTTCTAGGATGAGCTGCCTGAGCTCCCCATGCTGCTTTTCTCAAACAGGACAGTTGCCTTCAGTTGGCTGTTACGGCATCTGCCTTTCAGGAGGGTGAGGTCAAATTTCAAAAGGCTTCAATATCACTTCACCAACAAGCTGGCATGTACTGGTGACTGAGATGAACAACAAGGTGCCACTGAAGTGTGGGAATCATGGAGGTCCAGGCCCTTGGACACCCAGCGGGCTGCTCTCTCTGCCTGCTCTTGTTACCCTGAGAACGGAGTCCTTTCTGGGCAGATGACGGACATATTTTTCCTTAGCAAGAAGTGTTGCCCTCTGCATTCTCCCGGTGAAATTATGCATACAGATTTCTTTTTTGGCTTTTGTTTGCATTGTGTCCCATTGTGCTGGGAAAAACAATATGTGCTTTAATTAGCAAATATCTGTAAATAATTTACTTGTTTCTCAGTAAAACAGAACAATGGGGCAGTTTTCACATAATTCGATTGAGCATGTGCGGCTGGGTCTTTGCCATAATCTTCCATTGTCTGATATCACAATCAATCAGGACATTATTCACCACCAACATTAAAATGTGCAGAAGGAACCCAAGATTTAAACTTTTTCACTCTAACAGCCCCAAGGCAGAAGAAATGAACTGGTTTTATGAAAAAGGCACAGCAATATCCAAATAATTTTGAAAAAAGAAACCAAATTACCTCCAAATAATTAGATCACTAATTTAGATTTGTCCTTAGAGAATAGAATAAAACTATTCCCAAAAATTATTCAGTAGAAGGGTTAGTGGATTAAGCTAATGAGTACAACCGTTAGCAAGATTTTTGTACAGAATCACAGGCATATAATCTCAGGAATATTTATAGGAACCCAGCACTATTTACTGCAGTGTTTTTCAACCTGGGGATGCGCGGACTTCAACTCCCAGAATTCCCCAGCCGGATCTGTATGTAACACTGAATTGCATGTACACACCTGCACACAAACTCCCATGCAACATCAATCCCTTTGCATCTAATTCTGCAAATTCAACATCTCTGTCAATAGATTAAGGCCACCAAAAGCTGATCTCATCTTCTTAAAATGTAGTCATGGTCTAGAACAGGAAATTTCAAACTTTTTTCAAACCAAGTTATTTTTTTAAAAATTCCCAGAACCCTTCATCAGGAGGCAAAAGGTAGAAAATTGGCTCCATTTGTTTGAGCTTTTTTCCCCCATTTTTGCCTTTCTGCTTTCACGGATCACCATCAAGTTCTTATAGACCCCAGTCTCAAAAGCCCTGAATTGAGATCAGAAATGCCCAATTGGACACAGACCATTTTCTATAGGGTTCAAGCTGGGTGGGGCAGCCATAATAAAACCACCCTGAAAGTGAAGAAAACGTGTGTGAGTAGCTCTTTGGGGCCGGTGGCGTGGAGCTTGGGAAGTTGCAGGCCTTGGAGAACAATCTTTAAGTGCTGTTGGTAGCTTCCCTTCAAATAGCATTATGGCAACCTACGCAGAATACCCCAAGTGCCAGCAAGTCCAATATCTCTTCTTCCTCAGCATTTGGCATACACCCATGAGAAGACCTGAGCAAGCCTGGGTACTTTTGACCCAAAGGCAATTCAGTAAGTATAGAGTACAAAAAGGAGAGCCAATTTATTTCACTTGTGCTTAGGAATATGCTACAGCGTAACTAGGCAACTAAAAGTAAAGTATGCCCTAAATTAATTTGTCCCTGTGCTTATTTAAAACAGTCAATTAAAACATTTTTAAAAACCACTTTCCATCCTGCTCAGGATCTTGATATGTTTGAGGTGCAACGTGCAGAGGCTTTTATTCATCGCGACAAGAATTGAATGCTTCGAGTCTCTGACCTGCAGCTCCAAATTAGGAAGGTGTCAATGGGGCAATTCTCCCTTACTACCAAAGTCTGCCTGTTGGGTGTAATGGGAACAACTGCCTTTCTCCTACAAGAGAATTTTGGAGATCAAGAGCCACAGTACTCCAGCAAGATTTATGGAAACCAGGCCACACCTCCTCAACTTTCATTATGAAACTGTGGTTTTAAAGGGGAAAATGAAAGCCATGGTTTAGACTGCTTATAGTGGGCAACAGGTCAGCCAGAGCTTCCTGCTATTAGAGCCCCATTTATTTATTTAATTTATTTATTTAATTTAATTTATATACCGCCCCCTCTCCCTCAGGACTGAGGGCGGTTTACAGCCAGTAAAAACATAATAGAGATACAGAATACAGTTAAAATCAATTTAAAATAATTAAATAATGGCTGATTAGATAACAATTAAAAGTACAATTTATAAATAAATAAATAAATAAATAAAGCTTAGCATGAAAGTCTGCCCTTTGTATGCCTCAGCATCCCAGGTTCACTCAGCAGCAGCTTCGCAATCTATCTGCACAGGCATTCAGCAGTCCAACTTGGTGCTTCAAAGGAAAGACACCTGGGAGGGCAGCAATCAATATCTTACCAGAGTTGGTCTCAGCACAAGAATACCTGGTGCCAAGCAACAAGAGCTTGGCTTTTTAAACAACTATTACTTTGGAGGAATGGGGCAATATTTAAAAGTTTCAAAATACGTAGAATGATTCAGATCAGAAATCAAGGAGCTGAGCATTTTTTTTAAAGCTTCAAACTAATTTCCCATGCAGTTTTAATCTCTGCCACCAAATTGTCAGGAAAACTGTATGGATGTGTCCACGAAGGCACCAAGAATCCAGCATGATTCTGAACCTTGTTGATTTTACACAGCTGGCTTCCTTGGTCACTATGTATATAGGGTTATGTTGCTAGGCTTTCACACACTATATGTACCATGGAATTAAGTTCTCACAAAGCTCAGTGGGAATTTCTCTTGGAGATAATGTGTAGGGGATCACCCCAACACCGCTTTGTCTCAATTGGACCATATTCAGTAGATCTGTCTTGGCCCCATTACAAAAATACTGTGGGATGTACAGGGAGTGCTCACCTTATGACCACAATTGAGCTCAAAATTTCTGTTGTTAAGTGAGACATTTATTAAGTGAGTTTTGCCCCTTTCTTGTCACAGTGAATCTGACTTCCCCATTGACTTTGCTTTGCAAAAAAGTGATCACGTGGCCCTGGGACACACGTGTGAACCAGCTGCCAAGAATCTGAAATTTGATCACATGAACACGGTGATGCTTCAAAGGTTGTAATTGTGAAAAATGGTCACAAGTCACATTTTTCAGTGCCATTTTAACTCTGAACAGTTACTAAATGAACTGTTGTTAAGTCAAGGATTACTAGTGTATCCGTGTTTCTGAGTGTTTGAAGAGCCTCATTTTTTTTTCTCCCCATGGAACAGCTGGTGTTTTTTGGTATGAAGATTGAAGGCAGGGGGGGGAAGGGAGGAAGTGGGGGGCAGGGGGAGCTGAGTCTACCCAGAACCAGACCAGCCCTGGCAGGGATGCAAGAAGTTTAGGACAACAGTTGCCTGCTTAAAGATTTGCACAACCTGCTGGACAGACACATGGAACAACTCCAAAGCACAAAACTAGTTCAAAACTAAATCAAGGCCAAAATCACATAATTAAACTGTGGCACAACTGCCACAAGCTAGGCTTCGACAAAGTTCTGAGCTGTGTAGAGCTCTCCACAACTCATGGCACATAATTCACAAAGACACAAGAGCGGGAACTTCTTTCACTGCATTGGGAGGCCAATCACTGCCTGCTTCCTGGCTCACATGTCCCATCCATGTCCATCTCCACGCAGGCCACATCACTACCACTTCACCTGCAGGGAAGAGACTGGCTGGACTTCTGGGCTCAAGGCACACCATTGCATCCTTCTTACTCAACTCTTGGAGGGAGGGCAGAGCTTCTACTCTTTAGGGGGCATCTCACAAACCTCTGGAGATGGTACCAAAGGCCATAATCACCCAGCCCTCCCTGGTTATGTGGCTGGCCCATGGCCACAGTGCTGCCCAATCTCAAACTGGCAAACCAAGGCTGGAGAGGTGCCACATGGTCCTATTAGTGCAAAGTGACAGAAAAACTGGACTAATGATAATAGCAGCAGTTTCAAGCAATCTTGGCTAGATCTTCCAGCTACAAATTATTACCCTGTTTCTGCTATGAAATGTATCCTTTGCAGCTGCAAACTGCTGGTGGAGTTGTCCACCTAGTGACCTTTGCAACCTGCAGCTTCAGGCTCCTCTTTTTTTTCAGGCTCCCAAGAAATCCTGACTTCATTGTAGAACCAGAGGCCCCCAACGAGCAGAGTTTAAACATTTTCAAGACCATATTTCCCATTTCTTGCTTTTTGCTGGAATTGCTTCTAGGCTTTTTTCCAACTTCAGGTTTCTCCATGCAGCTCCAAACATTTCTCAGAGACTTGTTTTCTGCTTGCAACATTTATTGCTGGCATTTGGCTCCAGGCTCCCATGCTCAAACGTGAGTTTGTTATGCTGCAGCCTTTGACAAAGCATCTCAAGCTCAGCCCAGACCTCCATGCAAACAGGCAACAGAATGGCCCCAGTATGAGTCAACCTCCAGGGATGCAATTCCAACACCCAGGAAATCTCTGGAAGATGCAGCCAAAGGACCTTCATCTGAAGGGCGCTGCATAGTCTTCCGGAAACCAATTGCATCAAGCAGTGAAGCTGCACCTGAGTAATCGGGGTGAAGTTCTAGGAGAGGATCCTCCTGTCTCCTGTTTTGAAAGTTAGGAGCTGATCTAACAAATTGACTGCTTGGGTCACTTCACACCCACTGAGGTCCCATGGACAAATCCTGTGGAGCCCTTCCTGTGAGAGAAAGGCATGCCGTGTCAGTCCTTCACTGGCCACCAATCATGGTCACCATCACTCAAAAACTGGAGGCTTGGGTTGCCTTGCCTAACATATCTACCCGGCTTCTTTGGCTTGGAAGAAACCTCAGCCCGGCGGTCCAAGAAATCAGTTCAATGTCCCTTTCCAGATCCACAGAGATGCCTACAAGAAGCCCCCATTGAATCTCTGGCTACTTGTGATAAGGGCCCCCCCCCAGACATGCACCAAGCATTGGTGTGCTCAGCATAAGCACCTTGCTAATCTTTGACCACCCAGAAAGGCCCTGACTTCACAGATTTATCATCAACCTCAGGAAATGGAAGGTGGGCAGGGACTTTAGCCCGACTTCATGCCCTAGCAGCTAGGGCCTAGCTCAGCATGGAAGATATTTTTATTACACTACCCTTGTTCCAAGCCCTGCCTGTTATTTGTCTCTATGAATTACCACCAGAATAATTTTCATGCCCACAGGCTTAGAAATGGTTGCAGGGGGCTTCTCTGCTGAAAATGGCTCTATCTCTCTGCTTCGGAAATAGCTGTTAATGTCATTTACATAAAAGAATTATCACTGTGGTTAAGTTACTTGGAATAACTGCCTGGTGTAGTGAGAAAGAAGCTAAACTGCCTTTTTGGCTTTGCTTTGGAGCCGCACTTTTTCTCAATGGGATGTTTCTTCCCAAAGACTGTAAAACCAGAGATGATAAAATCATCTTGGCTTCTATAAACAAGATGACAGAGGAAGTGGAGAGCAAGAACGTTTCTTCAAGGCTGCTAAGGATGCCTCCTTAGGACTCCAGCCCCTTTGCTCTCTCTGGCACCTTCTGTCCCAGGGAATGAAAGGGGTGCCAGGAACACTCTCTGCCTGCTTGGTATTGGGGCAAAGCTGTAGCAACCTCTCCAGAATAAAAAGGTGTTCATAACATCAATATTTCAGGCACACCAGTTAAGTTTCCAGCCAAAGGCACCAGTGGATCCCTAGAAGCAAGCTAGAAGCCAGTGAGCTGCTCTCCCTCTGGATCTGAGAGGAAGGCAGAGGAGAGCCTGTGTGCAGGAGAACATCCCAGCCCGTAGTATTGGATTAATTTTCAGCCATGTTCATATCGCATAATGTGATATGATCATTAAGGCGTATTAAAATGATTTGTGGCCTACTTCCCATCCTTTCATTAAAACAAGGCTTGACTGGGTTATAAATATTCATTACAAGGAATATCTATCTATCTATCTATCTATCTATCTATTGCAGGGCTTCATTATCTGATCCTTCCGAGGGAGAAGGCGGCTTTCTTGGGGTTCTTCTGCCCTTCCCCCCAGGACTCTTCCCTGTCTGCACCCTCTGAATGCCCCATCCAGAGGTGAAAAACCAGGGCCCTGACTTGGAGGCTGTCCTCTTTCGAGGGGAGGGGACAGGCCAAGACCTAGAATCTGACACACCTTTCTACATGCAGGTGAGTATCATACCCGAAGCCATTCAGGCACAGTTGCACTGGCTGCAGAGCATCTGCCTTGCTCCAGGGCTTCTTGAGCAGGGAGACAATAGAGCGATCCCTTTCCCCACCTCTTCCTCACCACCCACCAAATGGAAGGGATCACTTCCTAAAGCCACTTAGTCCCTGGAGAGAGGCCGGGAGACAGCCGCACAGGACCTCCCCCACCCCCCCCCCCACCACCCCGACTCCCGGGCTGCGAAAGCAGACATGCCGCTCAAGGGGAAGCGCCGCGGAGCGCAGAAGTGGACACGGAGCACCCGGGCCCCGCCTTGGCTCGCCCGGCAAGGACCCACCGAACGCCCGCCGCCCAGTTCCCGGGGCTCCCGACCGGAGACGCCGAAGGAGAAGCCGCCTATCTGCCGGACTCCCCCCTGCCGGCCTGGCCGGGCGCGCAAAGCCCAGCCGCGGTGCCGTCGCTGCCGCCGCCGCGCTCTCTGCCAAGGGAGCCCCGCATTCCCCCTCCACTCGGATCCAGCCGCCGGGCAAAGGCGCAAGCTGCCGCTGAGCCAGAGGCTGCCGGGCCGTAGCGGGAGCATCCTCCAGGGCTGCCGCCTTCGCAGCGCTCCCCCACCCCCCGTTTGGCAACCGCGGCCCTGCAGGCGGAGGAGGGAGGGAGGGAGGGAGGGGGAGGAGGCTGCCCCCGGCCTGGCGGGCGGGAAGGGGGGCCGGTCGCGTGGCGGGTCCAAGGGCTGCTGCTCCCGCTTCCCGCCGCGCTCGTGCCCGGGCCGTCCGGGGCGCCCGGGGCCTGGCAACCGTCCGGGAAGGGGGCGAGGTCTCCGTCCCGGTACCTGTCATCCGGCCCTCGGTCCCGCCGGCTGACCCCAGTCCGGGCGCCTTCGCCCGCGCTGCCCGGTCTGCATTTCGTAATTTCCGCCTTCCATCCCGCCGCGGGTTCGGCAAGAGCCAGAGCCGAAGGCCGCCAGAGCCAGAGCCTCTCCGCCCCCCAGGTGAAGCGGGATCGGCACTGACGGGCAAGGGGGGCGGACCCCGGTGCCCCCCCGCCCCTCCCCCCGCGAGGAAGGGAAGCGGCGCCGTGTGACGAGGGAGCGAAGCGGGGCGGGAGGAAGGAAGGAGGTCGGGGCGAGGAAAGAGCCCTTCAGCCAGGCGCAGCCCGGCCCCGCTTGCGCCTCTCGCGCTCCCGCCGGGCTGACAGGCGGGCTGGATGGGCGGCCAACCTGCCGCAGCCTTCCCGGCGCCCCCGCACCCCCCCCGGCCGCAGGGACCCCCGCTCGGCCGAGCACTGCCCGCCTGGGACGTGGGGAGGGGGACGCGCCCCGTCCCGGGCGAAGCCGGCCGGCCGCCGGACCCACCTGCCCCCACCCCCCACCCCCAGCCCCGGGCAGACGCGGCGGTCGGTCCCACCTCGCCGTGGTCGCTCCTTCGGCCCTGGGGAGTGTCCTCCGGGAGGAAGTAAAGTTTGGAGCTGGATAAAAGTTGCCGGGAGCTCCGTTCCTCCCAGAGCAGCTGCAGCTCCGCTATGCAAACGGGGTCTTCGGGCCGGCACCGCACAAAGAAAAAATCGCCCAGGGAGAGGATCCGCGCCCGGCCGTCCAGGTGCAGCTGAAACGCCTTGTAGAAAATGTACGGTCCGTGCAGTCCGCACGGCGAGCCGACCCACTGCGGGGGGGGGGGGGGGGGGAGGGAGAGGCGGAAGGGAGGGGGAAGAG
>JAEANM010020891.1:0-11993 GCA_017656035.1 Myanophis thanlyinensis
AAAAAGAAACCTTATCAAATATAAATGAAATAATCTATCGCTCTAAGTGTAAAATTGCTGCTAATCTATGCACTAACTAACACTAATCATAAATTGTCTACCCTCTTTTTTTTATATATAGACTATTCACAAAAACTACCACTATGGGGCGCTAATGAACTGAACTAAGGTAAGAAAGGGTATATATGGTTGTGGGTTTTTTTTTGAATATATATATAAATAATCAACTATGTACAACAGTGAGTCTCCTTAGGAAAGGCAATGCGAATGGCCCAGAAAAAAAAAAAAGAATATATTAAACTCCGGTGTAAAAGGAAAACCGGAAGCAAACTGGAGCCGGGATTTTTGCGCCGTTTCCAGGGGCGGGAAAACAAGATGGCGCCCGTTCCCGTTTTTTTAGGGTGAAAGATGGACCAGCGGAGTAAAGCAAAATGTTTAAAACAGGTAGGCTGGGATCTCCGGCGTCTCAATGGCTACTCCTCTCCAGAATTTAGAATCAGGCACGAGGAATTGATGACGCACTATCAGCACCGGCTGTGATAAAGACCACAGCCTCCGATGAGCCGGCGGCAGCAGCGAAAAAGGGGCGGTACGCTTGAATGAGGAGCGGATCACAAACGCAGCGTTTGCAGATGAAGGAGACTGGAAAGGAAGTTAATCAGTCTAAAACGCTGTTCGCTAGCTGCCGTAAAATAGTTTGGCCTTCACAACGTGATTAGGCTGCTGGCTGAGAAAGCTGCTCCGCTCTAGGGGCTGCTTGGGGGAAAGGGGGGGAGGGCCAAAAGGCCATTCCTGCAGCCAAAGAAAAACTCCGCCTGCACAATGTTGAATTTTCCTAATGTTCGGCTTTTAAGGGAAAATACCTTGCAAACTGGAAATGGAGAAGAGAAAAAACTTTAATTGACTGGTGACTCTGGCAAGTAGTGATCAGTGAGCTGAGTCGATGAAAACACTGGGTTAACCAGGAAAGGCGATAGCTTTTATATTTACATCGACTCATCACGTGATCACTGCTGACGAATCCCAGTCAATTTGGAGTCTATGCTTCCTCCCACAATGGAGAACTTAGTATCTTCTCATTTTATGCTTTGGTGAGTGGTAAAATATTTGTCAGCTATTTTAAATGTTTAAATGAACCTTAAAACTTAATCTGTAATTTTTCTGAATCAATCCACCACATTTTTTAAATTTTATTTAATTAATGATGGAGCTATATGATAGTTTAACACTCTGGGAAGGCTATTAAGCTTTACATATGCCAGTCAAAATATTATTGCATAATTATATAGCATAAATGAGAATGTGTTACTAAAAAGCAATTATAACCATGTTGATCTTTGAAAAAAAATGCATAGTTGCACAATATTTGGGGCTAACAAAGAATGAAAACGATTAAGTTCTCCAGAATTCTTCATTAGGCAATATATAATTAGTACCCATGGGTTTTGTATTTTCAACACGTATTTGGACAAGAAAAAATAAGCATATTTTTGTTATGTTAAAAGTTATAATATCTGGATTAAATCAGGCAAGAGTGATCTGCTTCTGCAGTGAATCTACCCATACTAGTAGATTGATGCCTTGGTCTGGTACTTCAAATTCTTTCAGGGTCTTTAATGCCATATGTGTCAAACACGGAGCATCATGTGACGTATCACCAATTTTTTCCTTTGCCAAACCTGATGTTGGCGTGGCCAGCATGTGATGCATCTGACCTATGGGCTGCAAGTTTGATAGCTCTGATATAGGTAATCATGCCTTTCTTGGATACTTTTATTCAACTGATATTTTAGTGTTTTGAATCAAAATATTTGTGTAAAAATAATAAATTAAATAGAAAGGTGTCTCTAGAAAAATATTTACTTACCTAAAAGTTTTACTTTAAAAAAAATTAAAGAAAATGAATCATTCTCTTGTCTGGAAATTGAATATGGTTTTCTATTATCTATTTATTACCCATGTATCGGAACCTGAATTTTATATTGATCCAATATCCTATTTGAAGGCTGGATTTTCTATTTTGATTAGAACATTATTTAATGTAATATTTAACTTTGGAAGAAAAAGCAAAATAATTTTATGCCTGTAATATTGACATCCTAAATTGTAATTAATATTGATATATTTTTTCTTTCTTTTCTCCATTTTCAATACTTTAAGCTATCTAAATAATTAGGATGTTATCTCTAATCATATCATATAGACATTGTTTTATTGAAACAATATCAAGATTTATAACAATATAATAAAAAGGGAAAGGAAAATTAAAACAAAGAAGGAATACATTTTTTGTAGCTTTGAGCATATAGTATTTCTGGGTTACATTGTACTAGAATCTGTAGTGTTGGTTTTGTGTGTTTTAACAAACACACAAACATTGGCTTTTCTACATTTTAAGTGCTGTTTTTATTAGATTATTTCTATAAACCAACTAACCCTAACCCTAACTAATAACCTTCTTATTTGGTAGTGATGATTAAGATAATCGTCTCTTGCCCAAAAAAATCAGACCAAAGATGGTCAGCAGAAGAAACGCTATAGTGGAGACATAAAACAGCATCAATTTAAAAAAAAACCAGAAAGACACCACTAGGACAGAAGGCTAACTGGATTAACAAAGTTTAAATGAGCATTTAATTTCAGATGAAACATTTATGTAACTTTGGGCATCAGCAACACATTAAAATAAGAAATGGAATGATTTAAATGGAGCGTGCCATACAGAAGTATGATTTTTAGAGAGGTTTAGTTAAAGGCTACAGTTCCATTTAATATAAAACAAAAGTAAACGAGGATAAAAACAATGAACAATTCAGACAAATATTTCTTAATTGTTATAGATGTAATCTAGCATTTGGCCATAAGGCTTGTGTAGAGATTTTTCTTCCAGTTTAAAATGCTTTGTGATTCAGATTCAGAGCAACAGCATGTATATCCTTCACAGCAAAACATGTAAATTATAACCAAGTTATTTCATTATTGGCTCTGTTTAATTAACTAAGATCTGTGGATGTTGATGGACTTAGCTGCCTAGGGACTGCACTACTTGTATGAAATGCTGGCATTTCAAAAGATGCTATATAAATACTGTGACCTTCCATTTAACCCAATTTTGTTAGGTTTGTAAGCAAGATTTCTTCTTTTCTTCTTTGTCAGGAAAATGACAGCTTCATGATATAATTCCAAAATAAGGCTTGGGGGAATGGCTTGATCATCACTGCTGTAGTGTTTAGACAGCTAGCTTAAGGAATTTGACCTCAGTAACAAAACATTTGCTCTCTGTTAGCAGTTTATAGATTAGAAGGATCAAAAAAAGAGGAGTTGTTGAATTAGTAATAAAATCACATGGCATATGGCCAGCTGAGCAATAAGCCCTTTGCTTGTAATATCTAAGAAAGATACGGGATCATCAATTCATCAGAAATGTTGTAAAGACAAATAAAGCCTGGCAATTCTCTGAAGTCAAGAGCAAATGAAAACAACCAGATATGACAAAGGAAGGATTGACTTTCATCATCGGCAATTAATTTAAGGGGTACCTAAACCTGATAGTCCGTGTTTGAAATCAAAATTAAACTGTCAACCAATTGGTTGTTATCATTAAAGTCGAAGGAACTCTTGAAATTTAATATACAACAATATCCATCTCATTTTACGAATAGAAATTACATAGCCCACAGACTCCTTGGGAAGACCTCTTTTATTAGTGAAATGCAATTCACCCTTTTTCTACAATCCCCAAAATGACTCTGAGGAAAAACTAAAAAGAATAAGCCATGTGCAGATTTATACACTGGGGAAATAAAACATAAATGCATGGCACAACATAGGAGAACAAACCCATCAGGACTAGATTCAGCAGTCCATCTGCACTTAAAAGACAAAGGCCATTCTTTTGAAGACAGCAAAATCTACATTTTGGACAGAGAGGACCATTGGTTTGAGAGAGGGGTCAAAGAGACCTTCTATGTCAAAACTGAACAGCTCTCTCTCAACAGAGGGGGAGGGATAAGACATCATCTATCTCCAGTCTACAACACAGTTCTTGCAACAGTTCCAAGAAGGCTCCACATCCATTTGCACCACTCAGGTGACTCTGAGGACACAGATAAAACTCCAGGTAATCTTAATGACTCACTAAAAGAATACAAATGACCAGCTATCTGCAAGGAGTATAAATCCTTCAATTCACCACCATCCAGTCACAGCTGAAGAAGCTTCTTGGATGAGAAGCAAAACATCTTCAATGAAAAAGAAAAACCAGAAAGTTCAGTTGCCTTTTGAAAAAGCACCTTTGGGACAACCACGATCTGGATGACTGAGAATCTCCATAGACATAAAAAGAATAAGGAGCAATTGGTTGGAAAATAATTCTTCCATACATGGGTATGGAGCTCAAAACACATGCATGTGCCACACAACAGCACAAAATGTTCAGATGAGAATATCATAAGAATTGGTTTTACTTATTTGTTTATTGAATTTATATGCTGCTCACTCACTTCCCAAGAAACTCTGGGTTTTGGAGTTCAATTGGGCCCACTTTTTTTTTTATCTTGGTTAGAGATTTTTCTGTAGCAGTAATTCAACATTTAATAAGAGGTTTGAGCTAACAAATCAATGTTGGACATTTTTTTTTAAATGACCCTATAATCCCTTACATTAGGGTGGAGTCAGGGCAACTGAACGGAGCTTGAGCCTTTACTGGTTGGATGCTCTTCCTGATGCCTATGCGAAGTTTACAGCAGACAAGTACTCATTGTAGCCAGAGAGAGAAATACTGTAACTGCTGCTATCTAGGATCAAACTCATAGCCTCCTGATTGTGAGGCGAGAGAGCCACCTCTAGGGCACCACACTGCTCAATGTTGGTCAAGTGATACTGACTGAAAATATAGTGAGAAATATCTGTGGTGATATAATTATTGTCAGTTGTCACAGATATTATTTAAATTTATTCTATAATGACTACTTGGACTGTTATGTACCAGGCACACTGATGGACATAATTTTAGCAGACTGTGTATTACTACTACTACTTAGATTAATATGTCAAGTGATTTAGATAATAGCAATCATATAATTTTTCTTTAAAAAAAAAATCAGCAGCATCTTCAGTCATGAATAGACTGTCAATGCAACAGTGAGAAAGTTAATTCACCATATCACAGAAATAAACACTTTATATACTGACGTTGTCTAGAACTAAAACTATGAAACATTATGTAAAAGTTATTATTTCTGCAGATGGTCTACAGAAGTCCTCCTTCTTTTGAAGCATAAAGATATAGCAACTTCAATCATAACTGCTGACAAAGCAAGGGATCCACAAAATGAGATTTAGGAAGTAACTTTAAGACTCAATTCATAGCTTCTTAAATGATCCAGTATGTTGAGCAGTTCCAAATAAAGGACTTTACTTGTCTACTTCAATATAGAATTGGTTTTTTTCCCCAATAAAACAAATGGGCATTTCAGTATATGTAGGAATACATTTATTTATTATTTGCTTGTTTGTTTATTTATAAAATTTATTGGTCGTCCATCTTATCATGAGGTAACTTTGAGGGGCTTATAGACATAAAAATGCATACACATTAAGACCCAAATAAATTAAAACAAAGATTAAAATCAAGAACATGTGGGGAAAGTGGGGGCAGAACGGGGAGCAGGAGGTGGGATTATTACTCAATCAACCACCTTTATTGTGCTGTTCTCTCCTTGGGGCTCCAGGCTAATCAGCAGAGCCAGGTCTTTAGGCCCTTACAAAAAAATAGAAGGGTTGTGATCAATTTCACATCAGGGAGCAAGATGTTCCAGAGGACAGGAGCAACAGCTGAAAAGGCCCTCTTCCTAGACCAGTGGTGGTGAACCTTTTACTTACCGAGTGCCGAAAAGTACATACTTTGCACATGCCATCCAGACTTGCGTGCGGCTCCTCCATGTGCGCTGCATGTGCAACTGCACCATCTGCATACATACATCCCGCTTTTGCACATGCAATGCATGTGTGCTGCGTGCAGGCACTCACACACACATGAGCAATTGCATGCACATGCACAGGAGAGCTCCAAAGACCAGCTGGATTTCCTGCTGCATCACGCGCATGCACAAAGGAGGTCCGAAGACCAGCTGGGTCTCTGCAATCATGCATGCATGCATGAGCAATCACATGTGCATGCTCAGCTGGAGGTAAGTTGGCCGACAGCTTGTGTGTGCCCAGCAAGATGGCTCTGCATGCCACCTGTGGCACCTGTGCCATAGGTTCGCCATCACGGTCCTAGACCCTGCTAGCTGGAATAACTGGGCTGAAGGGACCCATAGCACATCTCCTCTGCACAAGTAGCCCAAGTAGTATGGGCCAATCCCAGTGGGGTGAGATAGTCCCTCAAGTTCAACAAATTCTGGTACTGGAAGGTTAATTATGGAACAAATATTGGCTCTAGAGTGTGGATATATATTATGCTAAGCAATTTATTTTGAAATTATAATTGTAAACATATTAAACAATCTTGTGCACACTTAAATTTCTTTTTTCATTGAGTGATAAAACAGAGATAATTTTTTCAGTGATTCTGCCTTCACTTTGCATCCTTCTTGTCTCTATTCTGATTATAGGACATGGGAAGAAGGTACGCAGCAAAGAAAATTCCTTGGTGGAATCCTATGTGAAACCAAAGAACATTCCAGCAATGGGGGAAAAGCAGGAAAGAGACCAATCTTACTACTATCCATGACCAGAAAAATAAAAGTAACCAATAAATAACCGAATAAACTGAAATACTTGCATAATCTTATGAAACTATGAACAGCTCTTGTGAGTAAATAGCAGAATAAAATAAAAATACTTGCCATTTTTACAGCACAAACTGTAAAGAAGAATTTCTCAATTATAAAAGGAACTTCATTATTATAATTTGTGAGAATTGAGATATAAAATACTATACACTTAATATACAAAGAAGCATACTTAAAACCAGGACTATATCAAACTGATGAATATTATTTTAAAATGACACTATAATTGGATATGAACCACATTTAATTGTTACCAAAAATTACAAGGGCAAAACCTTTCCTCAAAGGAAATTTGGCAGAATTTTATTTCCAATGAAGCTAAAGATAGAACACTGAAATGAGCTAAGGTGAAAAGAAAGATACTTAGCTGGGAAAAAAGCTTTGGTTATATTTTCTTTCTCAAAGCAAATGGAGAGATTGCTTATACATCAATATTCACCAGTTGCTCTCTTTTGGCCTCTTTATTTTGGGGAAAATCCAAGGCTTGCAAGACTAAAGCAGACAGACAACTGCTGTGTAGTTTTGTCTCAAAAGTCTTTTTCCAACTTGAGTAAAAGTCATCCAATAGAATCAAGGAGGTCAGTCTCTCGGGGCAGATATTTGAAGCCAGCAACTAATTTTGTTGATCCCTAATTTGTGCTTCTATTGCAATAGATTCTGCCTCCACATGTCAGACAGCGCTAGGTACACAATAAGGGATCACAAATATAACTTTCCCTTTTCCATGCAAGTCTTTTTCATAAAGCAGCTTAATGACTGCTTTGCCCTGGAAGGCTCAAATTGTAGAGGTAATATGTAAATCCCCATGGGGGGGGGAAACACCTGTAAATTGCAGCCATACATTTCTGAGCATAATCTCTAAATACTTAATCAAGGCTAATGAGAAAGCAACATCAACACAGCTGTATATTTAACTTGTTCTATCTTACATCTATCAATCTGCTAGCTATGTTTTATTAAGCATTTAGAAAAAAAGGTGGCTTTTGATCTTAGAATAAATGGTACATTTTTCTTCAAAGTAGTAAGAGGCAAAGAAAGGCCTGAAGGACTTTTATCTGATCTTCAGCTCTACAGTAACTAAACTAGAGATCCACCATCAGCATTCAACAAAGAGGTAACCTTTCTATAGGACATAACTGGAGGACAGAAACTCGGGTCATAAACTGTTTCGATAAACAAATTAATATGGAAATTAAAGAGAGAGAGGCTTAATATATAACCCTGCTTCATCCTGGGTTTGAAAAAAAAACCACCACATTTTAGATGGCCCTGAAGATATAGTGATTCTTCATACGATCCTTCATACAGATTCATAATGAGCATAAGAATCCAGCAATCTATTGTGGAATTTTCAGCTTCCTCCATAATATATTCCTTGGAATTGAGTCAAAGACTAATATAAAATCAGCTAATGCTTTTCTCGTGGAAGTTGTGCTATTAGATATTGGTTAACTGTTAGCCCATTCTAAAAATCAGCCTGCGCCTCCAGTAGTAGGTTTTTATTCTATAGCCCAAAACTTCCAAGAAAGATGCCTTCCACAAAGATTGTTGATTGTATTAAGCAGATGAATGCCAACAAAGAAACAATTTTTACCTTGGGAATATGTTCTACTGTTCCCAGTACAATTTACTTTTGTATGCATATATTATAAACGCAAAAGAAGTGTAATATTTTCAAAAGGTGCTTTAACGCTTATCAAACTATAGTTGAACACTTCCCATATTTAAATATTACCTCTGGACAGCCTGATTCCACTTCAGAAATGTGATTGCCCATATTCCCTCTTCTTTTACAAATATAAAAATATCTGCTTTTACAATTTTTAACATTCCAGCGTCCTTCCTGGTTAAAAACAATAAGAGCATAGAATTACAACAGACAAATGAACGAAATAACTCAAGTATCTTTTTCAGAAAGGCTTACCTATTTGGGTGGCCAATAAATTTAAAACATAAATAAATTTCAGGGGCTTTACTCATACGCATTAGGCTGAGAGTATTACTAATATCTTTAGATCTTCTACAGTCTCCTATTATTTAGTGCATGAGTGGGCTCTGTTTCACAGCTAGGAAGACCTTTTAAGTGTATTGTAATTGTATTAAAATAAAAGCTTGTGTAATAAAAACTCCAAAAACTAAAATATAAATGTATCTTCTTCCTGTAACTTATCTAATATTGTTGACTGCTTTGCACTTCTGCTATGTATTGTTCTCAATAATTCATAGAGCTATTGTGCGATATCATAGAATATTTATCAAAATATCTTCCAAATTAGAAAAAAACTAAACACCAGCATTTTTTGCAAATTACTTTGGAAAAATTCAAATGAAAGGCTGTGAAACAAGTTTGCCTGAAATAATGAGTCTGAAAAAGAACAGATAAATGGAATATGCAAAGGCCTCAAATAATGTACCATATGGAGAAAACAGTGAAATGAGAAATTGATCGTCCTGCATAGAAAAATTATAGACTATACTAATAACTATGGATCAGATAGATGAGATAGATAGCTGCGCAGACATACTGTTTTGTTACTAATTGTTGTATCACAAGAATACTTGTGTTGTATGAATTGTGCTGGTGCAGTGGAGCAGTGCTTAGAATGTAGGATTGTAGGCTAATTCAACTCACTGCCAGGAGTTTGATCCAAACCAGCTCAAGGTTGACTCAGTGTTCCCTCCTTCTGAGGTGGGTAAAATGAAGACCCAAACTGTTGGGGGCAATATGCTGACTTTGTAAACCGCTTAGAGAGGACTGTAAAGTACTCCTATAAAGTGGTACATAAGTGTAAGTGCTATTGAATATCATCAAATACAGAAGGCTTACAATATTCTGTAATTCTGTCTAATATTGTAATTCAATAGTCTGTAGGTAGCACCCAGACATACATGTAAACACATAGATGCATAACGGCCAAACCCATTCACTGAATTATTTTAAAAAGAAAAAAAAATCATACATGTTGCTGAGCCGAAACGCAAATTTGTCCTTTCTTCTGAAGAATATTTGGTTCTTGTTTATTCCAGTAGGTGAAGATTACAGCAGATCCATCGGACCATTGAAACTCAACAGGAGTCTTATTACAGCTTAGTCCAATCCAAGTGTCTGTCACATTTTCTACAGAAGATAATTAAGTGCAACTTGAAAAAGTACGTAACGTTTGACTAATAGCATATTTTTTAAAAAGTTGTGAACACTTTAACTAGGCTTAACAATATTCTTAACAATATTAGGTGATGGCATTGTGGCTGAATCTGAAAAAAGTGAGACTGAAAAAACAGAATTTGAAAATGACTCTGAGACCCCTTGTTGTTCATCCCTCTTGTCCTATTCATATTGTAAAATATTTCTTTTCTTGACTGTTCAGCATTACACGGGTTCTCCTGTATCTAAGGTCGACAGTATTCTGTTGGCCAAAGTCATCAAACATATGCTCCCCAAAATGCCCATTGCAAACATGTGCTTTGAAGTATATTCTCAGTGTTGGAATTGGAAGGGATCTTGGAGGTCTTCTAATCAAATGCCCTGCATAGGCAGGAAACCTTCTACCATTGTTCTGAATAACATAAAGACACCGAGGCTTGTAATTATTTTCTGAACTAACAAGCCTACCTTCCTTTGAGTCTATCAAGCCAGTTGAGACATTATAGTCACTAGAGGTAATTTCAGTCGAATTATTTTTTCTTACTCTTAACTTATTTTAAAAAGTGACTGTGCAATCAAATTTAAGGATTGAGAAATTGTGATTCACCAGATGTTTATCTACAGTTCCCAGTATCCCTAATCGCTGGTCATGTTAACTGGTCCTTATGAAAGCTATGATTCTGCAACATCTGGACATTCCCACAATCTCCTTACACATGCAAGTGATTCAATCCGAGATATAAATGTGATATATAAAAAACAAATATTCAAGGTGCTGGTTATATTAAAAAGTCCACCAGAAATATGTTAAAAATGATTGCGCATCAGTCATCCTGCGGCTTTTCAATGCCAGCTCTATATTTTGGTACTAATGTTATAATGGATAATACTTTACACAACCCCATTACTCCAACTTTAACAGATCATGATCTAGCATCATGTTCTAAAGGAGTTATCATTCCCAATTCAAGCCATCTTCCTCAACATCAAGCATTTCCCTACTGTTATTCTTGAGAGTTGGAAAGCCATTGCTGGTGCAGAGCAGTTGGGAATTTCCCAGCGTGACCCTATCAATTTACAAGACTGCTGTTCCTGAACTTTACAAAGCTAATGATACTAACTTTTGAACCTTGAGGAAAAGTTCTGAAAGAACTTTAGCAAGATTCTAGTACTGTAGTTCAAGTTAATACAAAAACTCCTCTTAAGAGCTGCTTTAATAATGCAAACTGCCTATATCGTGAGACAATGTTCAATATCAAGTAATTATAAAAATTTACCGTATTCAAGGAGGTTAATAAGCATCTCTGTATCAGCCAAAGAGGTTATGCTAATGAGTGTGCTATTATCATCCTGGCAGGAGAAAAATGCTTCATCCCAGTTTCTTTCTTCTTTATGAAGTTTATAGCAGTAATTATTATATGGATACCAATTACTGTCACAGTCAGTAGGATAAAATTTCCAGGAATCTTTTAATTAAAATATATTAAAAAACAGCTATATTAACAAACTGAATAATCTCCATATATAGTATGTGAGAACATGAGCTTTTTCACATTGTTTTCTATTTTTCGTTACAAAAATGTATTAACATATTAAAATACAAGAGCAAAAGTGTTATCAAATCAGAATAAGAATGTGCAATTACACAAATAAAAACTGCAATATAATCTTTTGGCAATTTGATCTTTATGAAGTTTCATCACATTGACTTGATCCACGCTTTGTAGATAATGAACAAATTGAAACTTGATTACAACTGACTCTCAGACCTTCCAAATCTTGTCTCATTATCATTCAATCACAAGTACATTTAAAAAACATATTTTCAGTGAAAATCTGTTTAGCTACATGCATTATGAGTAACAGTGAAAAAATACACATTTAAATGCAAATTAAAAGCCGGAACAAAAAACAAGTTTGTAATATTCTAACAATAATTTGTTATTCAATTAACCTGCATGATAATATGTAGTTCACAAATATTTACATGACAGTAAAGTCATCCAGCCTTTAAGATTTTTGTTGCATGCTCGCTTTGGCAACACATATAC
>JAEANM010020892.1:0-11992 GCA_017656035.1 Myanophis thanlyinensis
CAGGTCTCGGTAATGCCCGCCAGGTCTGCCTCCCCCTCTTGGATCAGATCGTGTATGAGGGGGGCCTTGTTGATAATGGACCTGGCATTGCATAACATCAGCCGAAGACCTCAGGACCGAGAACACTGACCACCGGGGGAACAGGAAGTAATTTGGGGGTCGGAGCGCGCCACCGTATACAACCAAAGAGGGCGTGCTCCCCGAACCTGATGTGGCCCCCTATACCCGCCATAGTTGCCCCTCCCACCGACCGTGCTAATATGTTGCACCCCTCCCCCGGAACAATCCCCCCCTCCTTGACCCGAACCCCCAACCCCCCGACCCTCTCAGACGTGTCCAGCCCTTGGCCTGGCATTAGCCTCCAACAAAAGTACCCCACCTCCCGATAAGGCAACCTCCTCCCTAACCCCGAACTAAAAAATCCAAATTAGAAACCCATTTGGGGGTAAATTTAGTTGGGGCCCAATTCCCAAAATCTCTGCGCCGGCATGATTGTTGTCCGTAATAGCGTCTCCAGTCCGGCCAATCCGTTTTGATACGGAAATAAATATGTTTCAGTTTGCAAATGAAGAATATGATTAATATGATGCTGAAACAAAATAGTGCACTATGTATAAGTTGAATGAGCTTTATATGCTTCTTCTTGGTAATTCTGGAAGGGAGAAGAATGCTGTTACTTTAGCAACTGCAATAAAATATGGTACTTGTGTTCACGGCTGCTTCTGCATCATTGCCCAATCTCTTTCTATTCACATCTAGAATGTCTCCCAGAAGAAATAAATATCATCCTCTAGAATTCTTTCAGGACAACCAGACATCAGTTAAATAGAATCTTTTACATTTCCAGAAACAAAATCTTCATGTTGCTGTCATTTCATTTTTACTAAAATATCAAGAGAACGAACAGTTTTACAGTGTTTTAACAGGGACTATGCAATAAGGCAATTTCTTTCAGAATTTCAATGAGCTATAGGCCAACACAATCTGTATAGGTTGGAGAATATAAACAGAGTACATATTTTAACACAATTTTGAAGAATATGCCCTCCTCTATTTCCACATTTTGCGAGTTCCATAAAGCAAATTCTAATTCTTCTCTCTGTTGGGGCCATACTAAAAATATGTTTTGATCATGATATTCTGTCATGGTGAGATACCCCAATATTGTTGTATGTTTCATAGCCTTCTTAATTTGTCTTAAAACCCAACATATGTATTTGATAGAGATGAGAAATATAAGGCACCTATGATTAAAGGGGAGTTTGCTTATCTGTTACAACTAGCTAGCTTTGTGGCCACAAATTATACTCTCTGTGTAGGAAAATATTAGAAGCTGCTTATACCAAGTCAGTTTGTTTCTTTTCTTCCACATTGTCCATCTTGACTGGGACTAATTCTCTTGACTCTTGGACAGTATTTCTTCTCAATCCAAATCTTGACCAACACAAATAAAATGCTCCAAAGAAAATTGCTAACTTAAAATGCAAAACTCCTTAAATCCATAATTGTAACAGGTTTTGATATAAAATTCCAAAACTAATTAAACATTACATTAACATTTGAAGGTTTTCCTATAAATTTAATTAGATATGCTAATCTACTATCGAGTGGTGGAATTCAATTTTTTTTACTACCGGTTCTGTGGGCGTGGCTTGGTGGGTGTGGCAGGGGGGTCATGTGACTGGGTGGGTAGTTTCTGTAAGAGGACAATAAAGATTAGGCTATAAACAACACCAGAATGTTTTTTTTCCTGCCTTCCTGACAAGATTAACTCTGTAAAGTGGAAAAAAACAAAAGGAGATTTCTTCTAACAACCGGTTCTCTGAACTGCTTAGAAAATTTACTACCGGTTCTAGCGGACCTGCTAGAATCTGCTGTTTCACCTCTGATACTATTCCAAAAAGTTACCAAATGATCACATGATCATTTCATTAGCATATTTGCATATTCTGCATATTATAGGAAGATATGATATTACCAGTTGCTTTCGTCAAGGGTTTTTGTCAATACTACAAATAAAATCTGGATAAAAAGTACAGTTTGAAAGTCATGATGGCATAGCCTGAACATAATAAAATCTTATCAAAAATACAGGATTATTATTCCTCAATGGCTTTTCTAGAAATGAAAAGAATGATAGTTATTAAAAACTGAGTCCCAGTTCTTCTAAGAAGACAATTGTGTTTGAGCAGCAACAGACAATTGAAATTATAAACTAAAAAGCAAACTATGTAAAACATAAGGGATATTATATGCATAAGGTCCATTATAACATGGTGTAATTCAAATTTGTCCACTTTTCCTTCCATTCTATTTATTTATACAATCAATTTTTGAGGCCACAGATATGGGCAATTTACACATACATTGAATACATTGAAAATGATACACAATTTATTTGGAGACAAGGACACATCAGCAATGAAGCTTTGAAAACATAATCGGGCTAGACCCAGTCCCCCAAACTTGGAAAATTTTAATTTAAACTACTCAGATGAGGTAATGTTATTGATCCCTTAGAATATGGTTAAGCAAACTACATTTTCTTAGCTGCTGCCCTTGGAATGTCTCCAAAATTTGCTGCTGAACAGTAGTCTTAATGGGAAAGACGGCCCAAAATATTTCAATAAATGAAAAAGGAAAGAAAAAAGAGAATGGAAATGGAGTTTAATTTTAGTTAAAGCTACATCAGATTTAACTTTTGTCCTCGGTCTGCTTGCCTCAGTAGATACAGCACATGGTTAACCGTCTCTGTACTTAAAAGTTAAGCAGGTCCAGTCATGCTTAGTAGTTGGATGGAAGCCCTTGGAAATACCAAGGTTATAAGTTTGACTGGGAAGGTTGAAAAACATTAAGTAAAGAAGACAGTGTGCATGCTGTTTCCAGGAAAACCACACTGATATATACATGAAGATGCCAGGAGTTAAATCTGATTCAGAAGAATCTATTTTAACTGATTCTGTCTAAGTGCCTGTTGTCAAGAAATCTACTTTTGGAGTTTGACTATCTAACTTGACTCAAATGCAACACTAAGTCAAATAAAATTATATATTGCCATCATAAAATAGAGGGACATTTTTTTATGGTCTGAAACCTAATTTCAAAAATACTAAGTATATCATCATATTGGATCTACTGAACTTAATTTAAGGTCAGTGCCAAAACGTCAGATTCAGCAAGTTTTTAATCTTGTTCAGGACTCTGTTGTTCAGTACATTTTCCAAAGGAAGATCCTAAATGCTCAAAATGCTGTTATCAGTAGTGCCACCATCAACATGTGGATCATTTTCACTATTGTGTTGTCAATACTAAGAATTGAAAAGACTGGATGAAAACAAAATGAACTGCAATACCATCACCATTCCTTGAACATTTTGAAACAATTATTCTTATTTCATATCTTTTTTGGATCCAGGGCTATTCGGAGGAGGAGTTACAGAAGTCAAGATGATAGCTGCAACATGAGTGAAACCCTTCCTTTCCTTATGTGAAGAGCATGCACTTATGCCTGGACCCATACAGGAATGAAAGAAACTTAGGAATCAATGTAGTAGTACCTGTCAGAAAAATAATATATTTTCCTACTTGAGCTGTGGTTGTACAAGAATAAATAAAAATGAAATCCAGACAGCTATGAGGAAAGCTGAAATATTTATTCACAAAAGCAAAGAAGTTTGCATTAGGGGCAGGGGAAATGGGTAGAGAGAGACACTGTTTTATAGGGGAGCTTGTCCAGGGTGCGGAAGTGTGTATGTGCTGATTCTAGGGTGATATGTGAGGGGTGTGTGTGTGTGTAGGTTCATGTCATCTATGATGTTTTTTCTTGTGAACATGCAGTTCCATTAGGAGACCATTTTAATTAATTCCATTTGTGTTTACAGACCTTCTCTTTTGATATGTGGATTAGGTCTGGGTTATTTGGGGGTTTGAAAAAGTTGAGTAAAAGGTTTTCCCCATTTGCTATTTCTACTTGATTAACTTAGTTTCAGATTGCCTTAATTATCTAGCGGAGATGCCAATTCTCAGTCCATTGTGAATTTAAGGGAAGATGGAGATGGAATTTTAAGGAATAAAATATATTTTGTTATAAAACTTCCCACATACTTTTCAGGTGTGCTTAGCTCCTGTTATATTCAACTTGCTATCCAGTGACATCAGTGCTTTAAATGATTGGTATTATATTCAGGAAATAATAAATTGGGAAGAGCTGAGGTAAAGTAATTATACAATACTTACATTTTGCTAAACTGGTAATATAAATGAACATTTCATGTTTTAAGACTTGTCTGGGAAAAGATTGCTTTAAAATCTACAGTTGAAAATATTGTAGCAGTATATTATTTTTTCTCAACCAAAATATTTCTTCTACTATGGAGTTTTTCTCACAGTTATATGCTTAGTCAATATCTGAGGATCCTGCATATGTAAGGTTTAAACTTTAAGAATGCAAAAATGTATTTTTGTGCTGTTAGTATGTGTTCTTCTCATCATTTGTCAATGAGATGACATATCAGATGATAATTGCCAAGGTAAATAGTAATAGGAACAATTGTAGTTCAGAAATTCCTGTAAAAAGCACCAGTAATATCTAATAGAGTACTGAGAAAGGTTTAATCTGCTGACTCAGACAACTATGTTTGAAATGTTATGATAAGTTGTTAACCAGTGAATACTATTGGATTTAAAAATATGTTTTAAAATGTACTTTATTATTTAACCACAGTTTAGAAACACATAAGCTGTAATTTCTCTGCCTCTAAATTTTCAAATCTATTGCTACTGTATTTAAAATAGACATTAAGTAAAAATAACTTTCAAGAACAAATGATGCCTTTTTTTGTTTGCTGTAGTTGTTGGCCATGACATATTTAAACCTATTTAAATGTTTTCATGATCTGTCAGAATGCATTAGTAAAAAGGATCAGGTTGTACTGAGCTCTTTGGGAGAGATTGGTGGCCTTTGAAATGTGAAATACAAACAAATAAATATAGCTAAAATAAATATTTAAGAGCAATAAATATCTAAGAATATATCAATATCTTCTTAATCACTTGAACCCTATATGTTATTCCAGGAAATAGAACATCAACAATGTTACATATCTGGAACTGTCAATTCTTAAAAATAAATTATTTCCTCCCACCACTGCTGAATTTCAAAATATTAGCCAGGTCATGTTTAGGAAACAGCCTATGTGGAAGCGCATTTGGTTACATGTAGATTCCTGTATGATTGTAACACTGGCTTCATTCATAGAAAATGAAATATCTTGAGTTATGAAAAATTTGCTCAAAAGAAAAATAAAAGGAAATTCATAAATGATGACAATAATCCCCAGAATAATCAGTGGGCTTGAAAAGGCAATGAGAAAGCAAAAGGAATATCACTAAGTACTACACCTCAAACATATCTTGATAATTTCCCCCTAAATCTATATTTACTAAGTAATTATTATCTTTCATTGTGTTCTTTGCATCTATTTGGTTATGCATGCATGCTAAATTATTTATTTAATTCTGGGGAGTATAACTACTTTTAGTTACCCTACAGTCATATTTCTAGACTGCTTTATAACTGCAGTAACAGCCCCCACCACCCTGCCCCAATATGGAAATATTTTCCACAGATGGGAAAACTAACAACTACAAAATAAGAAAAGCAGCAAAAGCCAGGATACAGAATCAAAACTGCTTCCAAAAATGCTTGGGATTTTTTAAAAACCTTCTTTGTCAAGCATAGAAAAAGAAAAGGAAAAGGAAAAGAAGTCAGGCAATGTTGGCTGGGAAAACATTCAACAGCAGGACACCATCACTGGAAATCCTCCAGCTTCCATTTCCAAAGGACACCATGAATTCTATAAATTCTAACTTTTCATATGTGCATTATGATATTGCACTTAGGTAGATAAAGGGTGGAGTTCGCTTTATGACATTGGGACAGTTCACTTGTTTTATTCACTTCCTGGAGATGCTTGTAGAAGCTATATCTTTTTTCTGGTTTCCATGGGAATTTGAAAAGAAATGTGACTGCTTTACTATGAGTTGACTCATTAAATGCACAGCTGTAGTGCAATGAAATCTAAGTAAAGTGATTGCACTTAGTAGGTATAGCAAAATAAGAAAACATGTGCAAGAATGAACAGATGCTGAAAGATTACTGGCTGAATGTAAAAAGAGTCATATGATGAATAAAAGGTTATCACAAAACATACAGTATGTAAGAAGAAAGCGGTGGGAAAATTAAGAAAGTTTTGTATGCATATAAATATAGTTGGTGAAGTAAATATGTTTTGTTTCGAAAAACAAAAGACAAAATATGAACAGCATACAGATATGGCAGCAAGAATTTATATGTGATGTTTGTGTGAAATAGTTTTAGCCAGGTTTCCTTTTTATCTCATACTTTTAATTTCTTTTTATTATTCTTATTTTTTCCTCTGCTATGCATAATGGGATAATATAAGAGATATATATGTACGTATGATAACCCTCATCCTAGGGAGTTAGTATCATATCGTTGAGCCCTAAGAAAAACTTTTAAATACAAGTTTCATTGGAATAAATAGTGACTACCATGAACAGAAAGATAAAAATATAACAAATACAAAATAAGAAAAAAAGGAAAAACTCCATGAAAGGAAAAAAGAGTAAAAGAAAAAAGTTACAAAGAAGTAGGTCCCTATATTTCTGATAATAGTCATAACTATAAATCTGCATTTTATTCTACCAGTATGATTGCAACTTAATTTTCTTCTTGCTATAATCTATCCTGCCTAAGCATCAAAACCATAAATCACAAGTTTTTCCTTTTTACACAAAAACTCCATAGTTTCCAGTCAGCGATAAATGTAGATGTTGTCTTTTCTTTGATCAAAGAAGTCAATTTAGCCATCTGCCATGGGATGTCTTTTAACTGTATTGATCATTTTAAAATTCATATTTATTTACTTATTTTCCAATTTTTATCTGAAACACATCTAAATCCCAACGGTGTTTTTTGTTTAACTTTCAAGAGCTAAAGAAGCTTCTTGGTGAGAAGTGAAACATCTTCAAAGAAAAACCAGAAAGTCCAATTGCCTCTTGAAAAAGCATTGTTAGGACAACCATGACCTGAATGACTAAGAATCTCGATGTACAAACACATCTAAGGAATTAAAATATTATAAGTATAAAACTATAATAGACTTATAATAAATACTTTTTAAAATCCAAAATGGATGTCAAACTTAAGCTAAGGTTGAAGGCCTTGTTAAATAGGGTTGCGCATTGTGCTTTAGAACACTGCATTCTTGTGTCATTCCACACACACAGAACTATCTATATATAAGTATATATAATGATTTGTATAAACTTGTTGTAAAACTCCATTTGAGTTTTTGATAGCATTGTATCTAGTGTACTCTACAAGGTAGGAAGGTGGGTGGACTCTACACTTCAAATTAAAAAGTGAATTTCAGTTAGTAAATCTAAGAAGAATGCATGTAGTGGAAATACAATTGCTTGTTTTTTTACCTTCTTTTAATGTGTTGCATGAAAATTGGCAAAATGTGCCTGGAGTGAACTCAGATATAAACAGACAAACCTACTGCCCTTACATATAGTATGAATATTCTTTTAAGTAAGGTTTTATTATTTTAGCTTCCCCTACTCTAGAAATTTCTTTATAAAATTTATATGAAGAGGAAGTAGCTTTCCTTCCAAATACCAATTTACCCTACATAAAATATTCTCATGTTCAAACATACATTATATATGCAAAAGGTCTTAGTTCCATACACCCCACAAGATAATAAACTAATATCCAAAGTGCAGACTCTTTCTGGGAGCAGATCTTATGTGTTGGGAATTACCACATAAAATCAAATACCAGGTGACTCATGTTTCCTGGCTTTAATTTAAGGAAAAAGCATACATTACTATATGTCAATCTGCTCAAGTAGATTTTATACAGATTAAGTTAAATTATGTGTCATGATTTGTTTTATGTAACTGTGGAGGTATTTGAAATAAAGAGATCTGTCAAAAATATATTTTAAGGATATGATGACTTGAATAAGGCAGCATACCATTTTACATGACTACATTGTGGTCTCCCTTTTTATTCTGCCTTCTAGGTCACAGGTTCACCAAAAATAAAATGAAATATTTCAGTTCAAATAGTATTACTGCTCAATTTTAATCAAGGCCTTACAGGTACTCCTCAACTTACAATAGTTCATTTAGTGACAGAAATGGCACTGAATGGCAATGAAAAACCTTTGCAGCATCCCCATGATCATTTGATCAAAATTCATAGGCTTGGCAACAGGTCCATATTTATGACTATTGCTATATCCCAAAATCATGTGATCACCTTGTGTGACCTTCTGACAGATAAAGTCAATGGGGAAGCCAGATTCACTTAACAACTGTGAAAAAGGCTTCAAAAGGGGGAAAAACTCATTTAACAGTGTTTCACTTAACAACAGTTTCTAGCTCAATTGTGGTTGGAAGCTGAGGACTACCTATAATTGTATGGTATTGTATTGTAAATTGTATAAATTTCCCATTGTTTCTTTCTTAGGTTCCTAATACTTGCTTCATCTTTAGAGCATAAGAAAGTGAGAAAACCTGCCAAATCAAACCAAAGGATATCTAATTTAGAATTGTGATATTAAAAACAAATAATACATATGCATATGCACAGGGCCATAATACAGATAACACAATAACTCTAACATAACTTATGTTAGTTATTTATACTATAAAATATATATTTAATTAAGATGAAAATATCGTGCATTGCAGATCAAGCAGTGAAAAGAAATAGCCAAATACAAATGCTATTTTTATTTCACAAAACTTGCTTTAATATAGTGCATTGTACTATGTTTAATAAGGCAAATGCAGTCCTAGTTAGAAGGAAACTCATTCTTTTCTCGGATGTGCTCAATTAGGTTTAGATAGCAGTGTCACAAGCATATGAGCAAGGTAGATTGTATTGCTACATCAACAGTAATAAAGTTTCCAACTGATTGGAACTAATTGTCCCCTTTCTTCATCAGATTGTACCTTATATCTACTATTGAGAAAGGGAATAAGGATCATCAAGTTTCTAGCAATGCAGTCTTACAAAGACAGAACGAAGGAACTGCAAATGTTTAGTTTTGGGACTAGAAGATTGAGTGTGCTGGGGTGGTATATAATAATATTTTTCAAATACCTGAAAAAAATCCCACACAGAAAGCAAGATCTGTTCTCTATCATCACAGAGGGCAAGACCCTGAACAATGGTTTTATATTACAGGGCTGCAAATTCCAGATGAATGTTAGAAAAGATTTTCGAACAATAAGAGCAGTTTGATGGTGGAACCAGTTACACAGAGGGGTGGTGGGAGCCCCTTTTTTGAATTTATTCAGTGATTGATCAACCATCTGTTTTGAATGCTGCAATTGCAATTCTTTGAGGAGTAGGAAGTTATGTTTGATCCAAACAACCCCATCAAAGCCTGTAATTCTCTCATTTCACTAAAAGACCTTGAAACTTTCCAATGAAACTTTCACATGAACATCTATGAGAGAAACACTATCAGAAAGGCATCTAATATTAGAGGGATTGGGAACATTTTATCTATGAATAAGCTCCATTAATGCCTAAACATACTATACAGTCAGGAAGCATATTTAGAATTGCCCACTGAATGTTCAAGGTCACAGAAAAGGAAACTTAATATATATATAAATCAAATAAATACCTAAATAAATAAATATTTTCTTTATCAGTGTCTATTACATTGATAGTATCTGTAAATAGTAATAGGGTATAATTGTCATTTTAGAACTTCATAGCTCACAGCAAAATTGATAGAATGAGATATAGAAAATAAAAATGTATCTCTAATCACCCTTTGTTGCAGATCCAGATATAAGGTACTATTTTTTTCATAATTCAATTTATTTTGCTTCAGTGATTCTTTATATGACAGCAAACAGTCACATATTTTAAATATATAGGGAAAACAAGGAAGATCAGTATATTTTATTGGACATGTCTATGCTGAAGTTTACTATTTCAAACTATGTGATGGTGAAGTCTGCTCCACCTAATGGTGCCGTTGAATACTGCCTGTCTGTCATGGCGGTGCTGAGCATAACTCAAACCGATGTCAGGCCCAGGTGATAAGCTGATGGGTCAATTTTTTGATTGCAAGCTATGGATCTATAGCCAACTCCATCAAAATGCAGACATGACCTGCATGCTGAGTTTGATAGTCTAAAGTGGTGTTTGTTGATCCAAAAAGCAGCATTGCTCCTATAAGAAAAATGCTATGAAGAGGATGATGATGATGATTTCTATGTATGGAGGTCAATTGTTCTTGCATATCAACAATCTTATTGCATATTAAAAATTAGTGGATTTAGTCATAATAATTTATCTATTAGAGTTGGTATCTCTCTCTTTCTTTTTCCAGACACTCAAGACAATGAACACAATCCTCCACTCTTCCTCATTTTATCATCAAAATGACCTCCTCCTACAATACTTTAAACTAAGAGAGGTAAGTATTGCTGTCATCTATGTCACCTAACAAGGTAGGTCCTTCTCCACAATCCTTAATCTTTTTGATAAAGTCAATAAATTAACACAATCTTTCAAAGAAAACCTTTATCTTTCTGCCTGTTATTTGATTCTCATGCCTTAAAAAAACCCTATTTCTTCCAACTCCCTCAAACAACTTGATATCTTTTAAAAAATAAAGATACCCAGGATCGAACAGTGCAAATTATATCATGTTCAACCTCACCTAAAACCTCAACTACATTTTCCAAAAATATATTTCACAACTCCCTTCTTTGACTCTTTTCATACATGTTCAAAACTTTTATTTGCAAAATTGATATATGACATTACAATAGTTCATAGTAAGATTTTCTTCACCAAACTCAGTCCTGATATTTATTTTCTCTGATTCACAGCACACTCTGTTGTCTCAACATTCCATTTAGTGGAATCAAACTTGAAGAACAAATAAAGATATCAGATATGAAGTTTAACGAAAAGGCAGTGAGGAAAGAAGAGCAAGACTATTTCACTTTTTCAGCTTTGTCTTCAATGACGCTATAAATGACAAGTGTTTTGCTCTGAACATTTATTTCTGTAATTTAAAGCAACAGAATGTAAAAAAAAGTATGTCTGATTTAGTGGTCATATATATGCTTTCCAAATGTATACATTCCATTGAATATGATATTATTAATAGTCAATGTTGCTATTTAATGACTTGTACAAATAAAATATAGTTGTTTTTACAACCTAGGTATCAGGATCTTAATCTTGGCCAGCAAGGAAGTAACAGTGCATTACTTGAAATAGGAAACAAACTTGAAATAGGAAACAAACTGGGAGTTTCTCAATGGAACATATAATCATCCATGATTGATATAAGTCAAATGAAACAAAAATAACAATATGAGAACTGTAATAAACATATGTCATTTGGTCTTATATTATGTTTCACTCCATTATATAGAATGCTGGATCTTAAGTAAATTCTTGTCTGATTTGTAGACCAATACAAATCCACAAAAAAGCTGCTATTGCAAATTCTCTGTATAGTTGTGATTTCATGTTTTCCTATTAACTAGGTTTGAATAAATATGCCAAAAAACAAAGAAGCAAATATATCTATGTTTAAAAAAGTTTGATGTATTTTGCAGAAAGTTTTAAATGGCATTGCTTTTATAATATTGCAGTAAAAGGTGGGGAAACACTAGAATGTTGCCAAATGTATGAAAATTAAAATGACAAAAATAATTTAGTCAATTGTATTAAATATCAAGTAGTTGTGTATTTATTTAAAAAAACAGTTTTCAAGGCAATTCAATTGAATGTAGGCATGCTTTTATATATATATATATATGGTGGGTTTTTTTTTGGGTTTTTTTTGTGGAAATACTTGGTTACCCAAATGTGGGAGGGAACAAATCCAGTTCCCTTTTGCCTTTCAGCTCA
>JAEANM010020893.1:0-11992 GCA_017656035.1 Myanophis thanlyinensis
AATAAAATCTTATTCTTTGGACTTTGCTTCTCTGGAATTCTGATTACATTGATGATGTTGTGTGGAACCCTGACACTTATTTTATTTAAAAAAGATTGTATAGGCTAGAGCAGGGGTGTCAAACTCAATTTTATTGAGGGCCACATCAGGATTGTGTTTGATCTCGGGGGGGGGCAGGTTGGGTGTGGCCAGGTCGACATTACTCATGTCCAGGGCTCCCGCACAGCCCTCCTGAGCTCTGTTTTCACTGACCAAGGGTTGCAGGAGGCAGTGGCAGCCAAAAACAGAGCTCAAAGCCCATTTTCACTGTAAAAGCACCATGGGCCAGTCCTTCGCTGTTTCCAAGGTGCCAGATTTAAGTACCCTGTGGGCTGGATCCAGCCCCTGGGCCTTGAGTTTGAGACCCCTGGGCTAGAGAGAGTGCAAATTGGAACCAGCTCTATTGGGTTTCTAACTGACAGCCTAAGATCTTAAACAAAATATTTTCCTTGTTGCCGTGTCATGTGGCATTTTCTGTTGTTGCTTATGTATACATGTGTGCATTAATTTTTTTTTTCAAAAGAGTGAGAGGCTACATTTTCCCTTTATTTATTTTTGTGCTTCCAGTAATAGAAGGAGCCTAATTATATTCCAGTCAAACTTCTGTTCTTCATAAAGCATAACCTTTTTGTTGTGGGTTTTACTTTGTCAGCCAGAGCAATTGCATCTTCCAATCGATAAACTTAAAATTGGTTCAGTGGTTAGTATAGTCTCTAATTGGTAGGGGGAGAGCACAATAGGTCTGAATAAATTTCTCAGCCAGAGGGAACTCATGTTCGGGCTAGTAAAACAACTAAATATCTGGAAATATCAACACACACACACACACACACCCACACACACACCCATTTTTAATTAGTTTTTCACTGCAGTCTCCAATCAAAAAGCAGATTGTAAAAATGGGTTAGATCAGTTTGTTTGTTTTTTTACATGGTATAGTTTCTATTTTTATACACAGATTGTTTGGGTAAATAGTTCTTTTATAATACATGTTGTGGTATATGGAAAAAATCAGGGATAATTGAGGAATGTTTTAAACTTGGTAAAAAAGGAAAAGAAAGTGGAATTTTAAAATCATTTTTGATACTGGCCATAGGATAAACTGTATAAATAAGAAATATAAATTTAAAAGTTTATTGCTAGAGATTTAACTATTTTAAGCGCTTTAATCTTAAGCCTTTAATTTCAGAAGAGGGGTAAGCTAATAATACATTGGCAAGTAGAGGCTAGGTTTACAAGATCTGTTTTGTGATCAATATATGAGACAGTGTCTTGCTTTCAAGACTTTTAAGATATGTCTGGGGGGGCTGATGAAACTGAAGGAATTAAGGAATAAAGTGCCTCTCTAAAGATGCTGAGTTCAAGAATTTTGGTTCAGTACCAAAGGCACTTGTTCACAAATCACTTTGCACACAAATACACAAAATCCTATTTGTTGTTTTTCTGGTTCCTATTATTGCAGGATTAAGCACTGGAAATGCTTGCCAATCAACCATGGAATTGCTGTCAAATCCTAATCTGATGGAATGTCATGTTGCGGTTTTATATGTATAGAAAGAAGAGTTTAGATCAGTTGTATTCTCCCTCTGCTAAGAATGTGTCCATATTTATTTCAAGACAGATATATGTACAGCCCTAAAGAGGGGAAAAAAGAAAGACAAAAGCCATGAAACTAACCCCTGATGGTTAGGAATATCTTGGAACCACTGGAGAATGAGGAATATATTCATATCAAGTTATGAAAATATATTTGTAAGATGTTAGCTTAATGAGTTCAGGAGAAACTCAACAAAAAGAAAAGCCAGGAAGATATAGGTCAAAACAAGAAATAGATAATGGACTATGATTTAAAGGCAGCTGGCAACGTTTGTCTTTCATCAGTCAGGGAAGGTTACGTGCATTCCGATTTTTATACAATAGACATCTACTCAAAAATTCTATAAGTAAGTGGTAGTCTTAGTAATCTAACTGTAGCACCTACTGCACAGGGAATTGCACACTGCAATTGTTTTCACACATTTAAATGCTAGATTTTCCATTCAGAAATAAAAGAGTGCATGATCTGCCATTCTGCATGGGGGTATAAGTATATACATAAATACCCTGCTGTAGGATAACATCATACTCTAGCCCAGATACTTTAAAACTAGAGGAGAAAAATTATGATTATCTATCAATTTTGTGGAGTAGGCAGGTCCAAAATTTTCAGATTTTGATCCTCCTTCCTCCAACCATTGGAAAGTTTGTAGGAATCGATTTAAAGAACAAAATGAATGAGTTTAAATCAGTAATCACTAATCTCACTGTCTCAGCCTCCCCTTCCCACTCCTAATAACAGTACCAGAGTTTGTCTTTTGGAAAGCAGCCATTAAGATGCTGTACAAAACTATGACATGTACAACTTTAAAGGTAACCAAAGATTTACTCCCTTGCATTAGTTTGTACATGTATAGACATGACCTTGGAAAAGATATAAAGCATGAAAATTTGTGAATTTGCACTGATCTTTCTTCTTATAAAAGTGCTTCCATATGTCACTCTTATCATAATGTATTATGTCTGATACATGTTGGTTGTTGAAACCAAGTGTAACCCGGCAGTTGCACTATCTGAGTGGTTCACATTTAGCAGTGCTCTGCAATTAGTTCCTAAGAGCATAAAGTTGTCTAGACTCTTTGGAAGCAAAGCCTGACCTTGTCAAAATATTTGTAAACCTTAATAAGCACTTGGCACTCATACAGGTCTTCCAGATGTAACACAAATACCAAAATCAGTTTCTTTCATACGCTAAGTACATTGCTGTCATTTGTATCTCTGGAAGAGTACTGAACAGGACTTTGCTCTGCTGCCAGTCATGTTAGGTTTTGCTTTGATGGATATGTAATGAACACATGTTTGCTTCTCGGAAATGGAGCATGTGGTCACCGCATGGTGATCAGGTGTTAAATGGGCCTGCAATAAATGTGTAAAATTTGGGGGGAGGGGGGGGACAAAGTGGTAATGTAAAAACTCAGAATGTTTTCCTAATATCCATTGTGTCTTTTGGTATAATTTGCTAACTGTTTGCTATTCCAGCATCATTTGGGTCTGCTTCCACTTAGAAACATGGGCAGTGACTTCTGTTTCTTCCATGGCATTTGCCTCGTCTGAATCTCCGATGCATATCATGCTGAATGCAGATGCTGTTCATTCATGCAGCATGCATTTCAGCTGGATATTCTTCTGAAGGAACACTCTTTTCCTAGCTATACTCCAGAAATGAAAAACCTATCTGTTTGGTCCAGTTGGTCAGTTATGTATTTGATCAAATCAACTGCATGAAAGTTGGCTTCGAGAATTGACTTTATCTTTTCCTGGACAGCTTTGCAAAGGGAAGCTAATTTTTTTCTAACTGCTCATTCTTCTTTCAGAAGAGATTTATTTGTTGTCTTTGTTAGGAATGTAACCTAACAGTTGGGTTGGCAATATATAAACCATGATAGCAATACTGTAACTTTAAGTACTGCTGTAAATGTTGATTGGTTGCTGTTTCCTCAAGCGGCCATAAGATGGAGCCAGAATCACTGTTAGATGCTGGTTGTTGTTTGTTGTAGAAGTGCCATGTATTGACCAGTGTGAATTTACTGTGAGTTTTACTACTGTTTGCAAGCTTTGTGTACCGAACTGTTTATTTGATTCTGGACTGTGCTTTTGGATTATCCCTGAACTGCAACCATTGATGACTGACTGACTTAACTGTGTATGAATTCGGATTGATTGATGGACTTTGCATACCTCTATTTCCATGGAAGTAAAAACCTATTTTTTAGAATTCAGTGTCTCTGTGTGCTGGTTTGTGTATTAACAGAACTCTCATTAGGCTTCATTGTGTATTAACAGATCTCTCATTAGGCTTCGCTGAACACACTCATTCTCCTAACGGGGGACTTTCCTTAACAGTCTTTCATGAGAACAGAAATCCTTCTGAAATATTGAGCATATAAGCCATTTGAGTTATTCTTATGGAACCTGATGCTGGGTAGTGAATCAGATTCTCCCAATAGGTTTGTGAAGAGAAGTAATAAAGATCCTTTAATGCTTTTTTTTTTTTTTTAAAGAAAAAGGTTAGGTACTTGTGACAAGGTAATTACTGTAGACTATAACAAAGTAGTAACAGTTTCACATATCAGTTCTCATTACAAAATACCAATGATTTTGTGTTTTGTCATACATAAAGCATCTTTCACAGAGGAAAACAGCATGTCAAGTAAAACACTCTAATGATAACCTTCTCTCGGATAAAAAAATATTTCTGTATGCAGGAAATAATTTTTATGTAAAGGTTAAACATTCGATGCATCACACAGAATCTGAACTAACATAGTCACATTTTGCTCTTGATCTAAATTGAAATGAAGAATGAATTCTATTTATTTCCGGCAACTGGTGCATAGCTAGTTAACATGACTTTTTTATAGAAGTTGCCAAAAATATTAATGTTGGACTAAGATGAGTTAAATATTAAAACTTCAAAAATGAAAATAAAAAATTAGGAAGTAGTGGTGAATTATAACCTAACACATATCTGAGAGTTCTCCAAAACTAAAAATGTAATTTAGAGTGCTTTTTACCACATTTCTAAATGTCATCTAAAGAATAGTCATATACATTTTACTGACAAGTTATTACTTGCATTAGCTCTAATTCTCAGCTAATATGGATGTATAATTAATAATTAATTAAAAATTTTGGGGACTATGTTCATTCACACACACACACACACAAATGGTACAATATATGGTATACTAAAGTCTGAAGCAGAAGGAAAATGAAAAACTAAGCAATTTAAAGTGTTGGGACCAGATGTATATTAAAACAATGTTTAAAAAATTGCAGTTTGGTGTCTGTTGAATTATCCAATAAAAGAACACCAATATTTTCTATTTTGCCATCTTGCACAAGAATGATTGCAGCCAATAAACTAGCATTATTTTTTGCAAAGTTCTACTAAAGATACAGCAACTAATCTGTTTTGAAGTGAGAATTGCTACCTTGTAATTAAAAATTCCAGTCATGTTGAGGATTCTCTATTATCCTTTGTCTTCATTTTGTAAATAGGATACTAAAAACTTGCACTCTGACAGAACTCTGAGCCATAAACTCAAGCACGAAACAGTATAAATGGAATTCAAGACATGCTTTATTTACATAATGCTTGATTGTATATTTTTGTCTTCCATCACGGTTTCTTGTGCTTGAGATATTTTACCAAATTTAGCCATGTTACAGTAGATTCCCCGCAATGAGAAAAATACATCTAAAATATTTTTTGAAATTTTAAATCTAAAATTACAGATAGTCCTCGATTTATGACCAGCTGAACCCAACATTTATGTTGCTAAGTGAGACATTAGTTGACTTTTGTCCCATTTTATGACTTTCCTTGCCATCACTGAATCTGGCTTCCCCATTGACTTTGCTTGTCAGAAGATTGTGAAAGGTGTTCACAGGACCCTAGGACACTGCAACCATTGTAAATATGAACCAGTTACCAATGTCTGAATTTTGATCACATAACCATGGGCATGCTACTTTGATCGTAAGTGTGAAAAATGATCACAAGTCACTTTTTCAGTGCCTTTGTAATTTCGAAAAGGTCATTAAATGAACTGTTGTAAGTCAAATAATACCTGTATTTGATAATACTTCAAAGCTTGTGGCTTGAAATGGACATGAAGTTAAGTTAGACTAGCCAGATTGGAACCATAGAAAGAACAATAATTATTCTTTATATACATATAAAACTTTGTCATCACAGAAGTAAACTGAGGGAGTTAATTCTCACTCTTGCTAAAGAGTATATACCCATGCTGGCAAACCTATGGAACATGTGCCGGAAACAGCACACCAAACTGTCCGGCAAGCCCAAGCGCAGCCCTGCTGGCTCCTCATCCCATTCTTGTGCACTGGCTGGCTGGCTCCTTGTTCCATTCTTGCGCACTGTTGCACACCAGCCAGCTGGCTTTCGGCGTGTAGAGCACTAAAAACCCAGAAGCGTAACATCCCAGTGCATACGCATGCTCTGAGAGCTGAATGTCCAGTTTCCAGTGTGCACATGAGCACCAGCCAACTGTTCATTATGTGCACATATGCACCAAGAACCAAAAGCCCAGACAGACAGCTCTCAGAGCACAGGTGCATGCTGAGATGCTGCGCTTCTGAGTTTTGGTGCTCCTGCACGCCGAAAGCCAGCCGGCCAGTGCACAATGGTACGCAAGAATGAGACAAGGAGCCAGCTGGCTGGTGTGCATCAGTGCACAAGAACAGGATGAGCCAGTGGGCTGCTCATGTTTCACGGGATAGTTTGGCATGCCCTTCCAGCATGAAGGCAGGCACACGGTGACATAAAAGGTTCGCCACCACTGGTATATACTATATAAAGTATATAGTATCACATTTCCTTTGGCATTTAGAATCTGGAACTGTAAATGTCCTGAAATTTGAAAAAGAGCCCTTTTCTTACTATGCTACTTTATTACTGCTGAATAAAAAAAAAATTCTTTCTCTTGTTCTTGGACACATAACCCTGCAAACAGTGAAACAAAAAGGAACCAATAAATGAAAGATTCTCCTCCGTGTTCTCCATTCATGTTTTAAAGACAACCCACTTACTTTGCAATGGGTATTTAACAGCATGTAAATATATAGTATGTCCCCTCTTCCATTTTTTTTCAACATATATTGAGTTCCATTTTGAAAGACAGGCCTCTGAACTTGTCTTGTTGTGCGGCTACCTTTTATATACCCAATCAATCTACAATGTTGTGTATATGCAGGAATATTATACTGCTAATTGAAAAATAATGGAGTCAATTGTTAAATTCTAAAAGAAGAGAAGTTCCTTTTTATTATTGTGTGAACTTTCTTGCATTATTTTGTATGGAAGCTGAAGTCATCATCTTAAAGATGTCAGAAGACATTTACTTTTATTGAAAAAGGCAGACACAGGTTTGGAAAAGATTGTAATACTTAAAAGAACCAAGAAGACAAAACATTTGAAATTCTGAACTAATAAAAATTTCACATTCACATTATGAGTTAAATTACATAAATGAAAAGCTTAATGCCTCAAGCAGAATATAAGACCTCTTTCCATAAAACTAATTGAAAGGCAGAGACATTACCCAAGAGATGAGCAGGTAGAAAAAAAGTAAGAACCACGCACTGTGCTCAGGGGATGTTGTGAAACAAAATTTCATGAAAGATATAACTTCAATAATCAATTATTTTAAAGCACCATCTGATAGTCAGGTAGAGATGGGAAATATACATATATATATATTGTATATGAATGGAGAATGACTCCAAATTGGATGGATATGAGTGATCAAAGTTTCAATCATCAGAAGTGTAAGTTTAAAACTGAACTCAATATATTATTTTTTATCTATTTATTTTATTATTTATTTAAAACATTTATATAGCTGCCCATCTTTCAACCAACTGTGGGAAGCTCCCAATTAAAAAAAAAACATACACACTACCAAATCTCTTAAAACGATAAAATACAATGAAATAAACATTAAAAAATCAATAAAAATCTGGTGCCAGTCAGTTCTAATCTGCTTCCAATATATGATATAAAAAGGGAAATTAGCCTGAACTATAAAGCTACAGTTAAAAAAAAAAATCTTGAAATGTCCATAATTATAAATAAACAGAAATTGAAAGGATACAAGATTACCAGAAGTGTATTTTTCTTTTTAAACCCTCAACCATGTTTAGACAACATCTTCAAACTGCTAAGTTTATATTTTGCTTCATCTACTCCTTGATATGTATTTTTAACATTATTTGGGCAGGTGTTTCATTATTGTTTCCTTTCATTTTTAATTTAATTGTCTGAGAGCAGTTTTCTAGTCTTTAAGGGCAAAGTCTGCAGGGTGACATGGATGGAGCATAATCATTTCATTTGCAAAACAGTTTTTAAACTTGTTGAATACAGATAATTTCCAAAAAAACTGATGCCCTTGCAGGTTAAAAAGGAAGGAAACGATGCTCTGACACTGAAATACAAGATGCAAATGTATTGAGAAGTTATTTGCCTGAAGGATTAAAACAGATATAAGAATGAATAGAGGATATTATAATATAAATGGATGTAGCATTTTCATTAACTTCTGAATATAATCTTACTGGATTCCTTTTGAAAGACATTAAAGGCAGTTTTATCTGTAGGCTATCCTGTTCACACCTGGCTGGTTCTATTCCAGAAATTCTAGTTTCTGTTTCTCACACAATTAAAGTTGCAAATCATAAGTTGCTTAATTTTATAACTGTAAATCTTTGGAATTAAGTAGTAGCTGAATTGCACAAACAGTAGGTGGTTTTTTTTTTTTTTTACAACAATAGCAAAGTTCCAGGATGCAGCTAACCTAGGCCATAGCAGCTCTGGCAATATGGCAGGTTCAAAAATAACAATATGGTTTGCATAGTGCACAGTTTAGTGAGCTTTTGGTATTGTTATTTCTCTCCATGAGGATAAGGCATACCTGGAACTGTAAGAACACTTAAAGTGTTTTTTACTAATACTTTTTTTGAAACCCAAAGAAAGAATGGGGACTAAAAAACTTTCAGGCTACTGGATGTGAAACAGGGTCTCTTCCCTTCCCCAACAGAATATATTCAGGCTCTAAATTCCAAAAATTAGGAATTAACAACTGGAGCTGAAACAGTGTTTGGTGCTGTGGGAGTAATAAAATGGAAACAAGAAGTAATCTGCAGAAAGTTTTGTTTTGTTTTAACTAATGCAGTCTTCCCTGCTCTGCTAATCAGAAGGCTGTGTGAATTGAACCAAGAACTCTTCTGTCCTTAGAAGAATTTTAACTCTTGACTTTTTGCATGCTTCTATGCTTGACTGTAGCTATTTTTTTTTGTCTCATGGGATATTGAAATATTTTCATCAGGGTGTATGCACTTTTAATATTTATGTTGCTGCTTTCTTTTTATGAAACCAGTCATTTGCTGAACATCAAATAAACAAATTAGAAAATGGAGGAAGGGTGGGAGATAGAGACAAGAGACAAAGAGAGATCACAAGCATACACATCCTTATGTTATTTTTTCCCCAGATTTATACATCTTCTTTCTATAGAATGTAAAGATCTGAATGTAGTTTCACAATCTTTTTGTTCAGATTTCTATTTTAGCATAGTGGAATAATATTTTGAGACAAATTACTGTTTTAGGTCAAAATGGTTTTTGAGAACTGAAGCAAACTTTGAAAATAAATACTTTTTTTTTAAATAGCTGTTGATTGGACCAGGTCAGCCAACAAGTTACCAAAACACCTTTTTTTTTACAGCAATCATTAAGCAAATGCCAAGGTCCTTAAGCGAATCCATTTCCCCCAATGGGTGTTTTTTGATGGAAGCCAGAAGTAAATGCTGATTTATTATTATTTTTATATAAATTGCAATCCTGTAATTGTGGGATGCTGCAAACAGCTATAAAGCTGACCCAATTGCCAAACATTCAAAATGTGATCACATGACCGCGAGGGTGTATGCAGCCATCCTAACTCCAAAAATGCATAGTAAGTAGCTCTGGGGAGGCTGTCATAACGTCAAATGGTTGTTAATCAACAAGTTGCAAGTTGAGGACTACTTGTGTATGATTTTCTCTGCCTTCAATCACATTATTGTCCCAGCAGTCCTGAGACAGTTGGCAGATATTCAATAATTTTTAAACCATGCAAATCATGCATTGCTTTCAGAATCAGATAAATCAGAAATCAGAAGTAGGGAAATGATGTTCTTCCCTACAATTAGTTTAATGCTAGACTTTAGGATCAGACTATTTTAGATGCCTATGGTTGATGAAATGTGGTAAGAAATGATGGGGCGCCTGAAATTTTCATTTATTGAGTCTCTCTTGAGCAATTTTGTCCAATTACTTATAGCTCAATGCAGAAAGTATTTGTACTATAATCACACTTTGTTAATTACAATTTGTATTAGAGGTGAACCCAGTTACCTGCCCAAATAGTTTTCTGGTGAGTTTATGAAAACAGGGGAAAATAAAAAATGAAAATAGTCAAGGGATAATATTTGAATTCAAAATTTTAATCTCTTAATCTTGCTGTCTATTAGAAGCATCCTCCTTTTTCCCCCTCTGCAATGTTCTCCATCCCAAAGGAAAGTTGCCCTGGAGTGCCCTAGGAGAACTACAAAATGAAGCAAAAACTTAGTAGAAGTTTTTAAAAGAAATGCAATGCAATAACAAGCAGCACATCCAGATTTAATCATAAACCTCCCTATAAGGTTCCCTTTGGGGAAAGGATCTGGGGAGATTAAAAAAGGTAATAAGGCAATGGTGGGTGTCTGAGCCCCATTTGGGTTTCTTTTGACATTTCACACATGTATAAAGGTAAAGGGATTCAATTGCACTTTGAATTCATCTTTCCTGCTTTGATCTACCATGTGGTTGCCATTGCCCCCAACCACAATAAAAACAGTCAAAGCAACTTTTCTGTCTCCTGAACAGATTCTTTACATATGATGAAAGTTTTCCAAGAAGTACTATTTAAAAGTGGATTGAATGTTGAGTAGAATTGTAGTTGCTTTTTCTAATCTCAAGAGTACAGGCCTGCAGCCTGAATAATGTTATCTCTACCTGTGTATGTTGAAGAATATTATGCAAATTACAAATAGTCTGATTTTGGAGGAATATGCCAATCAGGATTTATCTCTGCGCTAGATTTCTCATCTCTCTGAATATTGCTATAATTTTATTGGTCTACTATTGAAAGTCTAAACCTATCAATATTTGTACGTTTGAAAGAATAGTAATAATTTAAATACAAAAGTACAAAATGTATACTCATTGAATTAAATGTTTAAATTAGCATTCTTTGGGGATTTTTTTCTTTCAAATTGAAGATTGCTGAAAAAAACAAAAGAGAACACAATTATGGAAAAAAACATCTGAAACTGGAATGCCTTTGAAATAAAAAGATTAACTCATCCATCTGTATTGAATACGTGATCACTTAACATTTAAAAAAATTAACAGAAACTTGGGTGGAGGTTTATAAACACTTTGATACTCTTCTAAATGGAAAGTTTGTGGCAAAAATGGAATTTCATAAAAAGTCATTGTGGTATTAATCCTATTGTTAAAAGTGATCATTTGGGATTTCCTGAAAATTCTTCCATTTGTATGTCAGTAAATCAAGAACAATCCCATCCTATTTATTTGAACAGATTGCTCAGTGCTGACTGGAAAATATTAATTTGCACAAATGTTTCAGGGAGAAAGATAATTAATTTCAAAATCTTGTCAAAAGAGACCAAGGACAATATATCAAAAATGTACATTTTTAAACAAAGTATCCAGGTGTTCCAAAATGTTTTATAATTAAATACAAGTTTTTATTGGCAATCCAGTTCACAGTTGCTAAAGTGCTAAAGTAGCCAAGTTTTAGATAAACAGATACTATGCTGGCTGAATGTGTGTTAAGTCCAAGCACTCCAAATTAGGGAGAGAAGTTTGAGGAAAAGATGAGCCCATTGACAACAACTGCTTGAAATTATTTAGGATTCCCCATGGACAATGATGTTTGCAGATGACATTATGATCTATAGTGAGAGCAGAGAGCAGGTGGAGGAACACCTGGAAAGGTGGATGTCTGCTCTGGAAAGAAGAGGAATGAAAGTCAGTTGTAGTAATACAGAATAAACGTGTGTGAGTGAGAGGGAGGGAAGTGGAACAGTGAGGTTACAGGGTGCTGAGGTCATGAAGGTGCAGGAGTTTAAGTATTTAGGGTCAACAGTCCAGTGCGATGGGGAGTGGGGGAAAAAGGTGAAGAGGTGAGTGCAGGTGGGTTGGAATGGGTGGAGAAAGGTGTCAGGAGTGTTGTGTGACAGAACAGTGTCAGCAAGAATCAAAGGAAAGGTGTACAAGACAGTAGTGA
>JAEANM010020894.1:0-11991 GCA_017656035.1 Myanophis thanlyinensis
AATAAAATAAATAAATAAAATAAATCAGGAAGGGCATCCAGCCAGCAAATGCTCAGTTCCATTCAGTCACCCCAACTCCACCCCAATGCAAGGAATTACAGGATTGTTAAAAAAATACATAATGCTAAACTATAATCTGGTTTCCAAACTGTGACTTGATGTGAGGTGTGAGGACTATCATTCTGATGGGAACATTATGTGAGATTTAGGGATGGCTGATTTAAATCAACCATAAATAAAAATTAAAAATGTAGGTAGGTAGGGATGGGTGGATGGATGGGTTTTGGATGCTATCTATTATTCTGAGACGGCACAACGTTTGTTTTTTATTGCAATATCAGGTATGCAGTACGTTTTATTTCTCAACAGGCTATCGGCCCCCACCCTTCTCTGAAAAGTTCTACCTGATTGTAATTGAGAAGGACACCAGTGGTTGCTCAATTCTTCACATGTGGCATTTGCACCTGAAGTCTGTCCAAGCATGTTTAGGTGAGTGAACCTATTGCAGATGAATGTAATACATTAACTCAAGTGAAATTGTACCCATGCACCTATGGAATTGGATTACCTTGATTGTGATCATAAGCACATATATCGGGAATAAATCCCATTGAGCATGATGCACATCATGCACAAGACATCAGGAACCAAAGTAGTTCAAATGAATAACTAATCAACTAATACATTTTCAGCACAAAATTCTCCTTTTAAGCTTGACAACAGGTTTGTTGCGTGCTAAAACACCCTCTACAAGAATCTGAACTATTAACAGTCAAAGGGAGTTGGTGGTAGATAAGAGCTAATGGAATTCAGGGTGGATTTAGATGTCTTCTGGGCACAAAGGGACTTGAGATGGATTACATGCATGACCCCTCCTTTGGGCTTTGCCTGGTGATCTCCTACAGTGTGAGGAGGCTTAATCCTAAACATAGAGATGGAAGGACCAGACGCTCATCCCTAAAGTACGTTTGCAGACCGTTAAAAACCAATAGCATAAAATTATTTCGTTTTGACCGGTTCACCTATGCCTTGAACGTTCAATTTAAAAAATAAATAAAAATAAAAAGTCTGTCTTCGTTGCACTAAAGTAGTTTGCTTCTGTTAACGCTTCTTGAAAGGATCATCTGCTGATGTTCATTCGTTGGGACAACCCCAGTTGACTGTTCCTGGGCAACCAGTGGCTGATTCTTCTTCAGAAACCTCACCTGGCACAATGCCGATGCTGCGTTCTTCATCCGTGGCTAACCTTCAGACGGCTAGTAAACTTATACTGAGTTCAAGCTTGGTTTACAGTTACCCCTTGGATCTTCCTCCTGGGGTGGAGGTTGTGCGAGCTACTCCTTCTGCAGGTAAAATAGGAGGATGGACAAATTAGTTAGTATACCCTTTGTGGATGGGCACTTGAGATTACCAGATTGGGAGCAATCCCCAGTTTATTATAAGATGAGGAGGGTATATAAATGTTTTAAATAAATATACTTAGCTGCTTATATAATCAAATAACTATATAAACTTATATAGCTACCATTCTGGGAGATTCCTGTAGAATAGGCACAAAACAATAAAGTAGCTAGTTTGAACTCTACAAACACATGGGTCCGTCTGATTGCTCACACCTAACAACAGACTTGCTTTGAAGTTTGCACTCATGAAACTGTTATTCCTAATCCTAACAATTTATCTGATTTAATTCAGGACATCTGAGCTCATCCTCCATCTATCCTGTCTGCCTGGCCCCTTATTTGTTGGTGACGTCCTGTTCAGACAATAAAGTTCGATTCTGGAGGTGTTCCGTAGAGACTACAGAAAATGGCCAAGGTGGATCAAAAGAAACTTATTCCTGGAAAAAATGGCCTTTGATGAACGATGAGCAAGAAGATGCCACCAGTACCGTTTGCATCGTGGGGAGACCAGTTGCAGTTAGCTGCTCTTACACTGGCCGCTTGGCCGTGGCCTACAAGCAACCCATTCAGCAAAGTGGAGTTGTTTCCAAAGAATTTTCTATGCATGTGTGTATCTTTGAGTGTGAGTCTACCGGCGGATCAGAATGGGTTTTGGAACAGACCATCCATCTGGATGACCTCATTAAAGTTGGGAGTGTCCTGGATTCCAGGGTTAGTGTAGACAGCAACTTATTTGTCTACAGTAAATCCGAAATCTTTTTCAATAAGGACCGGTACCTTATCCCAAACATCAAGCACCTGGTCCACTTGGATTGGGTTTCCAAGGAAGACGGTTCACACATACTTACAGTTGGGGTCGGTGCAAATATATTCATGTACGGGCGCGTCTCAGGAATTGTGACGGAACAAACCAGCAGCAAAGACGGTGTGGCAGTCATTACTTTACCGCTCGGCGGGAGCATCAAACAAGGCATCAAGTCCAGATGGATACTTCTAAGATCCATTGATTTGGTGTCTTCGGTCGATGGCACCCCGTCCTTGCCTGTTTCCCTTTCTTGGGTGAGAGATGGTATCCTGGTGGTGGGAATGGACTGTGAAATGCATGTCTACGCCCAATGGAAGCACGTCCTCAAATCTAGGAATGCAGAAAGCAACGGTTTTCCTCTTGATGATTCCCCCGTGACAGACCCCTTCAAGGCTAGCTTGCTAGCCAAAAAAGCCAGCATCATTGACGGAGCGGGCGTGGTGGATGATGTCTTTGGAACCCCCACTGTCATTCAAGATGGCGGGCTCTTCGAAGCAGCTTTCGTGCTTTCACCCACTCTGCCCCAGTATCATCCCACCCAGCTGCTGGAGCTGATGGACTTGGGGAAAGTCCGCCGAGCGAAAGCTATTCTCTCCCACCTCGTCAAATGCATTGCGGGCGAAGTCGCCATCGTGAAAGACCCAGAGTCAGCAGATGGGGGCTCCAAGCGCCATCTCTCCCGCACGATCAGCGTGAGTGGCAGCACGGCAAAAGATGCGGTCACCACCGGGAAGGAAGGCACGCGGGATTACACGGAGATTGACTCCATCCCGCCGCTACCGTTGTATGCCTTGCTGGCGGCCGACCAAGACTCTACCTACAAAACGGACGAAGCTCCTAAACAAACCAAAAACCAGGAAGATCGTAGGAAGAGGAAGGCTGAGGATCAGTACTCCGACCTTTTCCAGGTTCAGCAGGTCACCACCGACGACTTCATCGATTTTGAGCCAGAGAGAAGAGAACATAAATCCAAAGTGATCAACCTTTCCCAATATGGTCCAACATACTTTGGTCAAGAGCACGCCAGTGTCCTGTCAAGCCATTTAATGCACTCAAGTTTGCCTGGACTAACTCGGCTGGAGCAAATGTTCTTAGTAGCCCTAGCAGACACGGTGGCCACCACGAGTACTGAGCTGGATGAAAACCGAGACAAGCACTACTCGGGTAAGTAAGTAGTCTAACGTTTTAGGATACTACATCGGTTTGGAACAGTGTTTCACTCTGTTTTACTCTGGTCTGAATGCATGTCTCCATATGTAAGTTGCTTGGGAAATGTTTACCTAACCAACTTAAACAAAGTGTACCAATGTTTATTTGTTTGCACCGTAGTAAAATACTTGGCTTGCTTTTCCAGGGAGAGACACTTTAGATGAGTGTGGACTGAGATACTTACTAGCCATGCGCTTGCACACCTGCCTTCTAACATCCCTTCCACCTTTATATCGCGTCCAGTTACTTCATCAAGGTAATATTTTTGAATGTAATAAAGGTAATAAATAAGAAAAATACAAATTTATTACTTCTACATGCTCTTTTTTTAAAAATGTTGATAAAATTATATTTATAAAATGGAAACAGATTTCCCTTGGTCATTGTACAGGGGTTTCGACGTGCCACTTCGCTTGGGCGTTTCATTCGGAAGCAGAGGAAGAACTGATCAACATGATTCCTGCCATCCAAAGAGGAGACCCTCAGTGGTCTGAGCTAAGAGCCATGGGGATAGGCTGGTGGGTCAGGAATATCAACACGCTCCGACGGTGCATGGAAAAGGTAATCGGAGCTGCTATATAGAGCCAGCTCAGTCCAGTGGATGGGGCACCAGGCTAGAAACCATGAGACTGGGAATTCTAGTGCCACTTTAGGCATCAAAGCCAGCTGAATGACTTTGGGCCAATCACTGGGAGACTGAGAGTTCTAGTCCTGCCTTAGGCATGAAATTCAGTTGAATGACTTTGAACCAAACACCAGGAGTCTGGGAGTTCTAGTCCTGCCTTAAGCATTAAAACTGGCTAGGTGACTTGGGCCAATCACTGGGAGATTCGAGAGTTCTAGTCCTGCCTTAGGCATGAAAGTCAATTGAATTACTTTGAGCCAAACACCAGGAGTCTGGGAGTTCTAGTCCTGCCTTAAGCATTAAAACTGGCTAGGTGACTTGGGCCAATCACTGGGAGATTCGAGAGTTCTAGTCCTGCCTTAGGCATGAAAGTCAATTGAATTACTTTGAGCCACACATCAGGAGTCTGGGAGTTCTAGTCCTGCCTTAAGCATTAAAACTGGCTAGGTGACTTGGGCCAATCACTGGGAGACTGAGAGTTCTAGTCCTACCTTAGGCATGAAATTCAATTGAATGACTTTGAGTAAAACACCAGGAGTCTGGGAGTTCTAATCCTGCCTTAAGCATTAAAACTGGCTAGGTGACTTGGGCCAATCACTGGGAGATTCGAGAGTTCTAGTCCTGCCTTAGGCATGAAAGTCAATTGAATTACTTTGAGCCACACATTAGGAGTCTGGGAGTTCTAGTTCTACCTTAAGCATTAAAGCTGGCTGGCTGACTTGGGCCAATCACTGGAAGATTTGAGAGTTCTAATCTTGCCTTAGGCATGAAAGCCAACTGAATGACTTTGAGCCAAACACCAGGAGTCTGGGATTTCTAGTCCTGCTTTAAGCATGAAAGCTGGCTGGGTGACTTGGGCCAATCACTGGGAGACATGAGAGTTCTAATCCTGCCTTAGGCATGAAAGTCAACTGATTGACTTTGGGCCAATCACCTTTGAGAGCTCTAGTCCTCCTTAGGCATGAAAGCCAGCTGGGTGACCTTGGGTCAGTCATTCTCTCTCCACCGAACCAGCCCATCTCATAGGGATATTTCACTATTCTGCCATCTTGGTGCCTACAGTAATCTTGCTGCAGCTGTCGTACAAATAATCCGTGGACTGATATCAACTCTATACTGTACGTTGTGCACGGTTTTCCTGGAAGAGATGGAATCTGAGTATTTTTCAAATATCCGTACATTGTACTGGGGTGTCCTGCCCTGAGCGACACTGTGTGATGACGACACTTTGTCCCCCTCTGTTAAATACAAACAGGTTGCAAAAGCCGCCTTCCAGAGGAACAACGATGCGCTGGATGGTGCTCTTTTTTATCTAGCGATGAAGAAAAAAGCTGTGGTCTGGGGATTGTTTCGGTAAGTAAGCAAGCGAGGAAATCGGTCCAGGATCTGGCATGGATTACAAGAGGCTTCTGCAAAAAGGGCAGGAACTTGTGCTTTCGGATGCTAAGAGCACTGTACTCCAAGGTGTGTTTACTCAGATGTAAATCCTGCTCAGTTCGGTGGAGTCAGTGGATATCTACTTTTGTGGTGGCTCAAAACGCAGCTTGAAATATTTCCCTGCAGTTCCCAGCACGATGAGAAAATGACCCAGTTCTTCAGCCATAATTTCAGTGAGGACAGATGGCGCAAAGCTGCCCTGAAAAATGCCTTCGCCCTCCTGGGGAAACAGCGGTTTGAGCAGTCGGCAGCTTTTTTCTTGTTAGCGGGGTCGTTAAAGGATGCCATCGAGGTATGGGTTCAAAACCACCATGCAAGCTCAGAGGGAGGATGGGATGGATGGATGGATGGATGGCCAGACAGGTGGATATGTGGATGGGTTATGTAGATGGAAGGATGGATAGGTGGGTGTGTTGATGGACCAATGGAAAGATGGATGATTAGCTGGATGATGGATGGATGGACAAACTGATAAGTGCGTGCATGGATGGATAGATGGATGGATTGATGGGTGATTATGGAAATGAATAGATGCATGGATAGGTGCATTGATGGATAGATGGATGATTTTTTTCAATGGATGGGCAAAGGACGGACGGACGGATGGATGGATGGGCGAGTGTGTTGATGGACAGATGGGTGATTTTGTCAATGGACTGATGAATGGATGGTTGGTTGGCTGGATGAATGGATGAACTAATGGGAGTGTGTTGGATGGACAGATGTGTGTAGGTGGATAAATGGATGGATGGATGGATCAACGTGTGAGTATATGGGTAGAAGAATGGACAGATAGGTGGGTGTGTCGATGTATGGATGGGTGTGTTGATGAATGAACAGACAGGTGAGTGGGTTGTATGAATGGACAAGGGTGTGTGGGTTTGTGGATGGACAAATAGATGGAGAGTGTGTTAGTGACTGTCAAATGGAGAGTTTCTTTTGTTTATCTCTGCCCTTAGTTTAATAATGGCTTGTGTGTTATAATTTTGCTTTTTGATAAATAAATTACATAATATTTAGGAGACCATCTTGGTGCTTCCCTTCCCACCCACAGGTATGCCTTGAGAAGATGGAAGACATCCAGCTGGCTTTAATCATTGCTCGCTTGTATGAATCTGAGTTTGAAATCTCCTCCACCTACACAGCCATACTTTACGAAAAGATTTTGGGCTGTAAGAAAGACGGAACCGGGTTCTGTTGCACACAATTGCACCCAGATCCTTTCCTGAGAAGCCTGGCCTACTGGGTAATGAAAGAGTACACCAGAGCCCTTGACACCTTACTGGAACAAACTCCCAAAGAAGAAGATGAAAATCCAGGTGAAGAAACATCAGGTTGTTTGGAGAAGCTCAGTCTTGAATGGAGGAATGGAGAAAGAAAGATTTGTGGGATCTTTGGTTCTCTCTGAGCTTGGTTGGTTTCTTGCCGACGTTTCATTATCCAACTCAGTAACATCATCAGGGCAACCAAGCTCAGACAGAGAGCAACAAGTTGACTTCATGGTTCAATCCTGAGCTACAGATATTCTCTTCTAAAGATGTATTTGTTATACAAGATGCTAGAAGTCATGTATGTTCATCAACACACTTAATGTGGCTAACATTGCCCTTGCGTTGTGGAAACTCACTTAGGTTTAGGTAATTCTGGGTCACTTCAAAGAAGATCGTTGTGGGTCTTCTGAACTTTACATAAAAGGTTCATTCATTCAAATGGGTTCAGAAAAATGTATCTTAATCGACATCTGGGTTCATTTGGGTGAAGACTTGGTGATCAGCAGCTTTGCAAGATCTACCAGAACTGCAAAATTGTGTAGTTAACCAACTAGCCACCCATCTGCCAATAGATCACGCAGAGATCTTGTAGCAGCTTCAAAGCTTCCAAATAACATTCGGTGGAGATTCTCAATCATCCAGGTCGTGGTTGCCCCAAAAGGCAACTGGACTTTCTTGGGGTTTCTTTTTCCTTTGAAAACATTTTGCTTCTCATCCAAGAAGGTTCTTCGTTCTAACTGATTTCCATTCCCCACCAGTTAGCTAGAACTGAAGAAGTTTCTTGGAAGAGAAGCAAAATGTTTTTCAAAGGAGAAAAAATAATAATTTAAAAAAACAAGAAATTCCAGTTTTCTTTTAGGGGGGGAAAAGCACCTTGGGTGCCTTTTTTGATTGGGACCCACAGGTATTCTTCAGTCCCAAAGGGCCCACTGGGCTGCCAAATTTGGTGTGACGGATGTTCAGTGTAATCCTCAACAACCTCGTTTCCATTTTCCCTAGTCATTGTCAAATCCTGCAATCCCGTGGTGTTCAGTTTCTACAACTACCTGCGTACTCACCCCTTGCTCATCCGAAGGAATTTCTGCTCGCCCGATGGGACGTTAGCAACGTTGGGATTGCAGGCAGATAAAAGTTTTGTGGACAAGATTAACCTCATTGAACGAAAGCTCTTCTTCACCACGGCAAATGCTCATTTTAAAGTCGGTTGCCCCGTCCTGGCTCTGGAAGTGCTTTCAAAGCTTCCCAAAATAAGAAGCAGGTCCATTCTTTCGCCCAAGAAAGGAGACTCCACACCACTAATGCAGAATGGTCTGAAGGAGGACCCAACAGTATTAGACGAAGGCAGCACGGTAGATTGGTCACAGCTGGTGGGCACAACGGAAGCTTCACCCTTGGTTGACTGGAGCAAACCGTTGATAACATTTGAAGATGAACCTCTGAAACTCGACTGGGGGAATGACCAAAGCACTTTACCGGACGAGGAAGAGGAGAAAGGTTTGATGATGAACGACCTGGAAAGTAATGAACAAGAGGTCAAAAGTCCCAATCCCAGTCAAGGCGAGGAAGGTGAGATCGACAAAACGGAGGTCGACGTGATTGCCGAACAGCTCAAGTTCCGGGCCTGCCTAAAAATCCTCATGACGGAGTTGAGAACGTTGGCCACCGGCTACGAAGTCGATGGCGGGAAGCTCCGTTTCCAGTTGTACAACTGGCTGGAGAAAGAAATCGCCGCCTTGCACGAAATCTGCAACCACGAGGCAACCCAGGGCAAAGATGACGGCCAAAGCGACAGCCAAGCCAGCGGGGATCTCTTGGGTCACCAAGAGATGGGGGAGAAGACGCCATCGGGATCCTACGAGTGGCATCAGGTCGAGCGGCGGCGGCTGCAGAGCAAGCGAGAGCACGCGGAGCGGCGGAAATGGTGGCTCCAGAGAAACCAGGCGCTTCTCCGGGTTTTTCTAAGCTATTGCAGCCTTCACGGGGCACAAGGAGGCGGCCTGGCTTCCGTAAGAATGGAGCTGAAGTTCTTGTTACAGGAATCTCAGCAGGTAAGAATCCTCACCTGAGGGTGTAGCATCCTCACCACATCTCTGCACTGAAACCCTTTATACAAGTAGTCCCCTGACTTATGTCTATTCGTTTAGTGACCGTTCAAAGTTAAAATGGCGCTGAAAAAAAGGGATTTAGGACCATTTTTTCACACGGTCATGTGAATCAAAATTCAGATGCTTGTCTCATATTTATGACAGTTGCAGTGACCCGAGGTCATGTGGGTCACTTTTTGTGACCTGACGAGCAAATGGGGATGCCGGATTCACTGTGTTACCCATTTAACAACTGCAGTGATTCACTTTAACAACTCTGGCAAGATATGTTGTAAAACGAGGCAAAATAGTGTTACCAATTTAATAACTGCAGTGATTCACTTAACAGCTGGCAAGATACATTGTAAAACGAGGCAAAATAGTTCCCTGAACCACTGTCTCGATTAACAACGGAAACATTGGGTCTCAATTATGGTCCAAAGTCGAGAGGACTACCCATAAGCTCTTTGCCTAAAGCAGAAAAAAAATGCATTTAGGATTTGTATTTTGAAGATTAGAAGAAATGGATAATAGAAAAAAAAAAGATTAGTTTTTTTAGTAACTATAGAGTAAGAAACTTCATTTCTATATTTCTTTTTTATTCTTTCTGCTCATTTGCTTTTTCTCTTTCTGGTTCTTTACCGCTTTTGCTCGCTAATTTGTTCGTGCTGGTTTTTTACATTCTTTGCAAAGTTTTTAATTTAATTTAATTTTTTTTAAAAAAGAGCAACGGTACATTCCCAGTTCTGCCATTTTTTCTCCATCCCATCAGGAAACGACTGTCAAACAGCTACAATCGCCACTTCCGCTGCCCACAACGTTACCGCTGCTCTCAGCCAGCATCGCGACCACAAAAACGGTGATCGCCAATCCCGTCCTCTACCTAAACAACCACATCCACGATATCCTTTACACGATTGTCCAGATGAAAATGCCCCCACATCCCAACATCGAAGATGTCAAGGTAAATAAAATGGGGAAAACCCACCTTGAGTGCTGAAGGGCCAGATTTGAAGAAGTGGGCATGGAACCTCTGGTCTATATGAGTGTGGATTGGATCTGCCCCATCACTTCCCCCATGCAAACACGTGGTTTTTTGGGGTATTGCTGAACTACAACTCCCAGCATTCTTCTTTGTTGGCTATATTGGCAGACGCTGCATGAGGCTATAGTACAGATAGAGCCGTATCTTAAACTTGGAAGGGACTTGAGGTCTTTCATCCAACCATCTGCAAAAAGCAAATGTCTTGTAGTACAGATACAATTGAATCATAAGGTTGGAAGGGAATTTGGAGGTCTTTTCCTCCAACCTTCTTTCCAAAGCAAAGGTCCTCATGCTATCCCAGACAAGTGGTTGCCATCTCACCAAAGCAGCATAGAGTAGAAGCATGCATTCCTTATGGCAGGGAGTCTCCAACCTTGGCAGATTTAAGACTAGTGGACTTCCATTTCCAGAATTCCCCAGCCCGCCATGCTGACTGAGAATTCTGAGAGTTGAAGTCCACCTGCCAAGTTTGGCGACCTCCTCCCCTATGGGCTCCAGTTTCCCAACCCTGAATTACATCCCCTTTTTTCCCATTCTACCCACCAGAAAAGGATGGTCCTCTTAATTTCTTCAGCCTTCTTTTCTTCACCAGAACTTCGTACAGAAGACTGAGAAAATAATTTACCGGCCCAGTCACGCTATGTGATTGTGGCTTCCATTCATCCTCCAGGTCCAACCTTCTGGTCATTGCACCTGGCCAATTTATATTTAAGAGGTGCCAGACTCTTAATAAGCAGCATTGGATCCTGTTGGTCCAGTATTGACCACAGAGCCATTTGCTTTCTTTGTAGAGCACTTTTGTTTGGAAAGTCAACAAAATACGGCAACAATTCGACCTCGGGAGCGTATTCATGATATCCTAACCAGTTTTTCTTCTGCTTCCATTTTTAGATCCATACACTCTATTCTTTAGCTGCTTCCCTATCTGCATCGATTTATCAAGCCTTATGCGACAGCCACAGCTATAGGTAAGATTTCCTTTGCCGTGTCTTCTCCCCAGCATGGCTCTGTTCTGCTTTGCAGGACAAAACATGAGGTGGCCACGGATGCTTAATTGTGCCTTCCTTAGAGGATCTGGTGAAGAGATAGAGAGTGTTTTGAGGTTTTTTTGTCAAGTGGCAAACCCAGATCTAGCTTCATGTATTTGTCACATGAATCGATTCATGTTCGAATTCAAGTTTCAGAATCGTCCGATCGAACCAATGGAGCCCGTTCCGTTCCATCTGTTTTGGTTTGCAGAAATGTTCAGGTTGCTTTCATTGTGTTGTTGTATTTGCATGTGCGAGAGAGAGAACTTAATTAAAGCCATTCTGGAGCCTTTGGCTGGCGAGTCTTTACGCTTTCCAACCCTGACGTGGACCCTGCCCTTGATTTGCCGATTTTGCTTTGGTGTAAGATTTTTTTTTTTCTTCTATTCTGAGGTGAAGGGAAAAAAAAAATTAAAACTTCTTCTTAGCAGTCAGACAGAAACAAATCAGTTCACAGGAATGGCTTACCAAGGGCTGCTGCTCAGCGACCGTCGGCGCCTGAGGACGGAGAGCATCGAAGAACACGTCACACCGAATTCGCTGCCTGCTCAATGGCCAGGTGAGAAAAAGCCATCCATGTCAATGTCGCCATGCAACTGTCATGCCGTCGGTTCGTTAGTTAGATTTCGCTCTGAAAAGGGGTATTGTGAGCTAAACGGGTACCATCTTAAACTCAGAGCTTTTCCAACAAGAACTGAATCAAAGTAAGTTCTGTTTTGGAAATGTTTTGTCCGCCCGTTTTCTTACCTTCTTGATCGTTTAGTAGCATCCTCTAAACTTCTAAAGAGTTATTAAGCAACCTGGAATTAAAAAGAAATGTCGTAACGGTGAGGACAATTAACCGGTGGAATAGCTTGCTTCCAGAAATTGTGGTGCTCCATCACTGGAGGTTTTTAAGAAAAGACTGTGGACAGCCACTTGTCTGAAATAATATAGGTTCTTTTGCTTGAGCAGGGGGCTGGACTAGAAGATCTCCAAGGTCCCTTCTAGTTCTATTCCTGTTCTGTTCTACTCTACTTTATTCCTTATTCTTGTTCTATTCTATTTCCATTCTTATTCCTATTCTATTCTATTCTATTCTATT
>JAEANM010020895.1:0-11991 GCA_017656035.1 Myanophis thanlyinensis
AGTAGGGAGAGGTTGAATATCTCCGTGAACACAGGTGCTAGTTGGTCAGCACAGGATCTTAGGATACAACCTGGAATCCCATCTGGTCCTGCTGCTTTCCTGATGTAGCAGATCTAAAATTTTGCCCAAAATTTCCTGGCAAGAGCCAGTGGGTAGAGGCTTTTGGAGAGGGTTTACAATTATCATTTTCAAGTATGCAAAGCCCTGGCATTTTAATTTGGGTTGCAGGTGTAACTCCTAAAAATAAGGGCAGGATTTCAATCATGAAGTTGTGGCCAGTGGTAGGATGCAACTCGTTTTACTACCGGTCCAGTGAGTGTGCGCGAGGGGAGATGAGGAAGGAAGGAAGGGAAGATTTTATGTCTTCCCTAAAATAATTTTTATTTTTCACCATTTTATGACTGAAAGTATCATAATACAATACTGTGAATTTGATTTGTTGTGGTAAATTTCAAAAAGAGAAGATTTTCCAGATTTTTTAAAAATAATCTTTATTTGAAAAAAAATAAAAGAGATACTAAATGGGCATATTGCTGTGTATTGGAGGTACAGTACATTGCATCTTGTGCAATTAGTGCTCTGAAGTATATAGTTATTCAACTGGAAAATACACAATTTGGAAGGAAATGTATTTTCTTTCCACCACTATCTGGATTTTCTCATGGCCTAGATAATTTTATCCTATTAACATCAAACATCTAGGTAACTTTAGAATCTTGCATCTGTATTATTTCTAGGAAGGCATAATATAATTAGTAATGACAGTAATTGGCATTATATGGTTTAATTCAATTTCCTCTTCAAGGAACAAAACCTTTTAACCAATCATTCCAGTCCTATTTCTATATTTATTTGTTATGTTACTAAAAGTGCTATACGGCAGATATTGTGTTCATCAATTTTCACAAATTAACCTATTAGTATTATGTTACCTCTGAACTTCTAACGACCAAAACCATCTCACAATGTTTTCATTCCTTATTGAAAAGTTTCAGTTTTTAATTAAAATGCTAATTGGATGGGAGAAAAAACATAAGAAATGGAAAGAACAGACTTCAAGTAAGACTGAGAATTTTGGTTTATTTTTCTGAGACAGGGATATCACAGGAACATCTTGTACCCTAAATAAATGTGATAGAGGAAATTGAAATGTTTTTTAAACATCATAAATATAATTCTACTGGTCTGAGATTTTAGGTGAGATTGTCTACATGTTTCAGCTTTGGAACTGATTATATAGAGTAATTGATTTGCTGTGATGTAGTTCTGGAGTTGGTAAAATCAAGACTTTTTAAAAAGCCCTCCTTATGGAGTTCTGCAATTTTAACTGAAGTTTAGCACTTGTACTATTGTTAGATATTTAATCCATTAAAATATGAACTGAAAATGAAATACAGCAAGACATTGGAAAAGGCAGAACATAAAAGAAGAGATTTCTCATGCATTAGCCTGATCTTGCTCCCATCCCTACTTCCTACCAGCACTCCAGTATGGATATACTGGATAGCCTCCACCACCCTGGGGACCAGCCAATAATAAGTACTGCTTCTACCATCAGACAAATTCTCTATCACCACGGTAGCACCTGGTAGCCCAGCACCCAGCAGCTGATGGGTGGCTCCAATCCAGCATATGCCACCATTATTTGTATCATTGCTATGGTTACTACCAAGAGTGATTTCTGGATCTAGCCAATCAGCTCCAGTTCTAGCTTCCTCTCCAGCTCTTGGACCATTTTTTATTCTAATTTCGAATGGTCTTCCACAGGACCATTCCTCACCAACTGCTCTAGAGGTGCCAACTATCCCTCCTGCTAATTGCCACTGAAAGTTCCAGAAGATCCTCTCTGCTCCTTCCAACATCTTCATCCCCCAACCCTCCCAAACATACTCAACCATTTAACACCATTACAGAAAAATAAAAAAGGGGACTCAACTGACCCTATCACATGATCTCCCCATTGTTGAGAGTAATGTGCGACAAAAAGAGAAATACAGAAAAGAGGGGGACATCTCAGAGATGCTTGAAGCTGCTCAGATTTTTCATAAACGTGCTCTTCAGAGAAGGGTTGCCTCTTTCTGAAAAAAGAAGAGAAAGAAAAGGAAACCAAAGCAGGAAATTGCATTATCAGTTTTCCCTTCCACTTTGCACGTTTGTCCATTATTTGTCTTTGAGTAATGTACTGAGAACTACAAAGAATTAGTAGCAAGATCTAAAGATAGAGCCCAAAAGTTACATTACACTCATTGTCTATGATGGCCTACATTACAATCCTTGTCTATGCAGGATAAGATATAAATCAATTTTTGAGCAAGTCATAATCCACACATAATCTAAATTATTGGGGATCACACTAACCAAAGCCTATGAATCAATCATGTATAGCATGTAGTTGTCTTATATTTATCTGACTGTCATTGTGAAAACCTGTGGTTTGAAACTATTAAATAGAGTGAGGTACTTTTAAACCCTCTTCTTCTGTGTGAGGCATAAATAGGAAATGGAGAGGAGAAAAACAAAGGAGAAAAGCAGACAATCCAGGAAAGAAAAAATGGATGATTCTCATAGTTGTATTATGAAGGTAGATATTGATCAAGCAGTGAAAAGAGAACTGAAGAGGAAAGGAGGGGGACATTTACCTTGTGCTGCTCCCTGGTTTCTCAGTATACGATCTCCCAGCCTTCACTGCTGCTATAATAATATTCATCCTAATAAAATTTAATGACTGAAGAATTATGTAAGCTAGTTGGATAAACGATGTTGCACAGTATGTCAAACGTTCAGCTTTCCAGAATGAAATTTTGCCAAAACGAGACTGGCAAACTTTGTTTGCTCTGCAGATAGTGTACGAGTCTCTTGTGGTATCATATTAAATTATATAGGCAGTCAGTCAACTCTATAATGCATTGAGTTTAGAGGTGCAATATGCATTGAGTGTTCTGTCAAGAAATGGACTCGGAAGCATAGTACAGCTATGCAAGACAGCAAAAGAGAGAGCTATTAGGAAGGAGGACTCCTTAGCTGTTAAAATGATGACTTGGATAGTATACAATGGGATGTGGAGCATTTTGCCTCAAAGGTAAGGGATGCTGCAGTGCTTGCTGAATTTTTTTTCCAGGCTTATTGCTGTGATTGATTATCTGTCCGAAGGATTTGGATATTTTCTTTTGGTTGTTACGTTTTAATTTTTCTGCTAGCTAATACTACTTGTATGTTGCATTACCTAGCTGTGATATTGTGGTAGTAACAACTATTGAGGTCAACAGTTTAATGAAATTACCTCAAATAAACTGAAAAATGTGTGTGTGTGTGGGGGGGGTGTTTCCTTTCCAAACAAATGTAGAATATTAATCCTAATCCATCTCAGATCAGCAATAACTAAAATGCAGTGTCATACAAAAGAAATTTGGAAATATACATTTTTCATAATGTAGCCTCTCCCAACTGTCAGAATTGCTCCATGTTTTAGAATAACAACATACCTTTTATCCCCAAGCACTTTTTAATTTCAGGCCCTCTTTATTCTGGGAGTAGCTGACCTCTCACAGTTGTGCATTATTATTTCTGAACGTGTTTGATGAGGTTTCCCAATGGGAAGATCAGGAAGCCCTTTGAATGTGTTCAAGAGCCTCTATTGTGAACAGCTGCATGTGTCCTTCATGCTTTAACACACACACACACACACAGAGAGAGAGAGAGAGAGAGAATATATTGGATAAACTATCATTGTGCATGAATGCTTATGGTATTTAAAACTGAAGTTTTTAAAGAATGGATTTCTTAGCTAGAAAGAGAAGAGTGGACATTGATAATAGCCGTGCTATTGGCTTTAAATGATATGTGCTGAATGTGTGCACTCAGATTATTTCAGAATCACAGTCGATAGGATGCAAATCCTCATGAGCAGACTTCCCAAATGGGCTGTCCTACTGGAAATGGGAAAAGGTAATTTTTGCTAATCCCATCTTCTTCCAGAGCTGACCTGGAATGCTATGTGGTCCTCCAGAGAATATGATAACGTACAAAAGGCTGCAGAATAAAACGAAAATTTATCAAATTCTTCTTTGCTTCAGTACAGCTCCTGTTTCTGCATTCCCATTAACAGAAAGATTACCCTGGATAGAACCTAGTAGGACTGTTACAGATTTAGACTGAAACACAAAATGTGATTCAGAAGACACACGCGTGCCTGTGTAACATTATTGGAACCACCTTAAAACCAGCGGTGTCTTTCCTTGGGCTCACACTGCTGCTTTTCACAATTGAGGCACAACCCCAGGAAAAGTTGTATTTGGATATTGGTTTTTATGTCAGGTGCTACCTACGTGCCCAATGAAAAATCCAAGGTATGTTTAGTCCTTTGAATGTGGCTCGCTTTTCAACCTTAACCTTTAAGAGCATTGAAACATCTCCTGCACATTATAAATTTTTAAAAGATACATGCGTGCCAATTATAAACCCAGCTTTTCTATTTTATTATCTAGGATTTCTTCTCTCCTCTTCCCAAAATTCAACCACACAGCCAGTTTTGCCATTTAGAATCTAGTCATGAAAGGCAAGGATGGGGGGAGGGCCTCAGACCCATAAAATTTTTCCTTTTAAATGATGGGTTTCTTAGCCACCCTTGAAAACTGTGATTTCCCCAAAGTTATTTATAATATAAAATATACTAAGATCAATTAAATAGGGTGTAGGTGTGACAGCATATTAAAACAACTAGCTTAAATAAATACAAACAAAAGCAAATGTGTTTGAATCCTCTTTTAAAATAATTTATCTTTCACCTTCTACTTTTTTTGTTCATCTGAATGAAAAGTTGGATAAAGTAAATGTCTTTAATGTGAAGAGCCCTGAGAGGGGATCTAGTAAAAATTGGAAGCCCCGACCTGGCCCTACGCTTGGATGTTGTTGTTCCTGTTGGACTCACAATTGTCTTTTTTGTGATCTTTAATTTACTGTTTTTGCTAGTGTAATTCCCCTGTTTTGTTATCCTCTTTTATTTCTTTATTTTTTTCAGCAAGAGGCTATAAACTGCTTTGGATTGAAATATTTACCCCAATCAGTCAGTCAGTCAGTCAATCAATCAATTAATTATTATCTCCCTCCCCCTCCCCCCCCCACCAAACTGACATCCCAATTTCAAGGTCCAATTTTTTCTGTTGGCCTTTTACTCTGAGGTGGTGAAAAGTTTCATTGAGATTTTTCTACATAGTATCTTCTAGATATAGTCAGCTTCAGATCAACTTCAGCTTGGCTGTTTTAGCAGAAAACTGCAAGTTGAAATCCAGAACAACTGGGAGACCCCAGAATGTGTAAAGAGGGATTTTCTAATTAATATAATTTATTTCATAGCAACATTCTGTCTTAGGTCATCTTTACGGCAAGAATTTTTTAAGAGTTTGAGACTTCAAAAACTGCCGACTTAGGTCTCTGGACCAGTACTTTATTGTGCAATCATGTAAGAATCAGCCATGTTTCATTATATGTTGTAAACTACTTGGAGTTGTTTTTGAGTCCAGCAATATATAAATGTAATAAACATTATAACACAACTTGGGAAACAAGGAGGGTTGCTATATTCAATTCAATCCTTTATTGTCAATGCACAACATGTGTGCATAAAAATTGAGTATACATGAGTCATATTTTGTTTTTCTCTTTTCAGGTGAAAATACAAGTATAAAAGTAGTATTGAAATTATAATAAGAACAAAATTAATTGTCTTTGCCAGAAGAATAATGACAGTGGCATCTTATGTTACTCTCTCCTTTAATCAATATCTTTGTAACATTGATTGGCTCCATATAATCGAAGGTAGAACAAAACAACGTTGAAATAAAATAGTGAACAGCAGTTGAGAAAGATGCTAGGCCCTTAATTTGCATTAGGATATTCCAAACAATTTTGTGCTGTTGTTTTTTTCTTACTTCTTATTAGTTATGTTTTATTTAAAACATAAATTATGCAACCATGGAAAATGAGTATTTCTGAGAATAAGTAGTAATGCATCTCATCATCAGATTGATGCATGTTGTTTGCATACTGTAGTCACTTTTAGAAGTGATTGGCTTGGAATCAGCAATTAATGGATGTGGGACTCAGGTCTGCTGCAGATCGGTTTCTGAAAAATATTTTCAGTTGTAAACATATCTCGTCTTCCTTTATCAAGTCTTTTAAGAATGAATGAACATTTATTGCTTAACAATGTATGGTTTACATTCTGAAGACACTGTTTGAATGAACACCTCATAAACAGCCATCTGTGTAATTGCAAATATATTTCTATGGGAGGTTGTGTAATAAATATTTTGTTCCCAATAATACATTTACCCATTGAATTATCAGTTGTTACCATTTTGTTGCTAAGCTCAAAACAGTTTTTGTATTGTCTGCATATGTCAGAATTTTATTATTTTTTAAATTACACATTATTTATAAGAAACTAAATGAAATATAATATGTGCATTCATGCAAATTAAATATGTAGCATTTTCTTAGTATTTTTCTACTATCTTCATTGTCACTTCCTTTTGATGTGGATCATGAGATTTTTCAAATTTGAGTATTGAATTACTTACATTTATTGAAAAAGTAATAGGATCAATAAAAATAAAAGGTGTGCTCTATATTAACTTCCCCGATTTCATATTTTTCAGATGTGTTGGACTACTAACCCTATATTTCATAGTGAGCATGGTTTGGGGACTGGTCTAAATGAATTTCCCTTTGTGCGTCTATAATAATAATAAAATAATCACTGTATAAAACATTTACAGTGTATTTATTTTTACAGTGCATTGATTTTAATAAACATCAACATTTATTCATCCTATTTTATTTTTAAAATATGTAATGTATTAATAAACAATAATTGGAAAGCATGATTAAAAAACAAGCCCGCACAGTGTTCCAATTTATATGAAACAAAATTCTGTCTTTGCATGCATAATTGTTTCTGAAAACTGGATAGGAAAAGAGGTGGTATTTTACATACAAAGAGAGAGAGAGACAGACAGACAGACAGACAGAGTGCAGGACTGGAGGCATATAAAAGTTACTTTGTTAGTCTGTAACTAAGCAATGATGATGCCATTTCTTTCCCACTGTAACCAATTGGCAATGTCACTTTTAGACAGTATTACTCTGATTCAGATTCAGATGCCCTAGCCTAGTCAATATAGGTCAATATTAAAACAACAGGTATATTGTCTTCTATAGATGCTTTGAACCATAGCAGGTAAATGCATCCAAAGAATTGTAATGTGCATAAAATACCAGCGCCCAATCCTTACTAACAGTCACCTTTAGAAATGCCTATCATTTATTCATAACCATCTTTATGACCTAGATAAAGGAAATGTCTCAACTCTTTATAACTTTGGAGCAAAGCATTTTACCTAGATCTCTCCAGTCTAGATTATGTTATGTCCTGCTTTGGAGATGAAAAGAGACTTTTATGTCCTGATCAATAAATGAGTCTGGTCTATCTGAGTAATATGGGGTGATTCTCTTCCACTCCACAGGCTGATAATCCTTAGAGCTGGAATGTCAAATTCAAAGCCCGGGCTCTGGATCTGGCCCACGGGCTGTTTAGATCTGGCCCACAGCCACAGGAATGCCCTGGAATCAGTGAAGCCTGTTTTCACTGGCAGAGGATTGCAGGAGGCCGTCACAGTCGAAAAATGAGCTCAGGAGCCTGTATTCACTGGCAGAGCACTTAGGCTGCCATAGGCGCCTCTGACACAAGTGATGTCGAGCTGGCCATGCCCACCCTGGCCACATCCACACCAAAGTCAAACACAACTCTAATGCGGCCCTCAATTAAATTGAGTTTGACACCCCTGCCTTAGAGGATGTATTTATGGGCACACATGGAGCAATGTAAGCCACTGAAGTAAGCCATTTGTATAATGAATCTCATTATCAACAGTTTGCGAATTAAAAGAAAACACTACCTGTATTTTCCACTAATTCTTAGGTTAAGAAGCTATGGAATTCATAAACTGGCACACATATTCAGTTTTTGGATGAGGGAGCGCATCCCTCATCCAATATAAAGCATTTCCTTTATACTGAGAAATAGATGTGTCTTTGGATTGGAAATTATATTATTTGAGTAATGTAATGCCACTGTGCATCTTTGGTATGCTTCTGGAGTCAATGTTTTTGTGTAGTTTGTAGGTAGTCAGGTGTACTTTTTGACAAATCCTGTATTATGTACTAATTAGAGTATATTAACTCCTCTTTGGAGTACCTGGAAACCAAAACTATAATTTGGTACAGAATTGTGCTAAACAAATAGCCACCCGTTGTACCCAAGGCCTAAACAATAAGGATTATGTTTACAGAATTAGGAAAATATTTGTGGCTTCCTCTTTCATCTCTTTTTGCTAGCTAGAAAAGATCAGTAATTTCTTGCCAAAGCAAACAAAGACATTTTTTCCACTTTCCCAGCCTTTAAAAAACGATAGCTGTAACTGTTGAGCAGCACAGTATGTTGTTAACCATTAGTAGCAGCTTCTCCTTTTTTTTCTTCCCTATAATCTGAACAAAGTAGTAGGACGCCTTCAAGATGGAATGTTTCAAATCACTAATGAAAGGAAATATAAATAGGTATCAAAAGACATGAAGAAGTCTAATAAAGCACAGCATGGAGGACATGCCTGCATATACTAAAGAAATTAAGCTAATTTAAACCTTGCAGGCATTGCTATTTATGCCTTCTGATTGACTCATCAGTTTCTAGGGACTTTAAAGGACATAATTTATTTATATACTTTTTGAGGAAAGAAAGCTGCTTCCAGATTAGTGATGGACAGGAATGTATTTTTCATTGTCGATTTTTGTGTCAGTTTCTTCAAATAGGGGATATATTTTTACTGCTGAGTATTATTAGACTATAGATTTAATTCCATAAATATTAAGAGTTCCACAGATATGAGGGAAGAAAGATAATTGGTATCTATCCAAAACATTGCATATCTTCCCTGGGCCCCATGCCCCAATATCTACCTAGCAGAAATCTACACATACATAAGAGTTGGCACTCTTTCTGCAGTAATTCTGAAGTAAATGTGCAACATTTTAGATGGTCAACGTTTAAAGTAGTCCTCGCTTAACAAGGGTAATTGGGATCTGAGTTGCCATGGCTAAGTGATGCAGTTAAATGATGATAAAATGAGATATCTCATACTACATTGCTTAACAACTCTGGCCTGCTTGCAATCCCACACTCCCTGTTGCTATTGTTAAGCAAAAACCATGGGTCAATTTGGACCTGACATGACTGCAACTTTTTGCTTGGCTTCCAACAAGCAATGTCAGTGGGGCTGGAAGTTATAAATCCTGGCCAACTTTCAAGCAGAGTAAGGCAGAGGGGTGTTGTGTGGAGTGGGTTCAGGCTAGGGAGAGGTTGCTGCGGTGCCATATGGGTGGATGTGGATTGAGGAGAGAGCGTTGTGGTGCAGTTTCAGTTTTTAAAACACTCATATAGAACACATTGTTTTGAATGATTTAATGGATGCATGCATTCTTTACATGATTATCGCAATAGAACTGTTTTGTGAGTGGCCATTACCCACAAGTCTGGCCTGGTAGCAAGTTGCCCAGGATTTAAAGCTTGCAACCCTAGTGACATTACTTGTTAGAAGTTAGCAGAAAGTTACAGTCATGTCAGGTCCTCAATGACCCATGATTTTTGCTTTTTACTATTATTTAATTTCGTCATACAAGGTGCAGTGACAATAAATTTCTCAATTTTGCATTTTGTTTCCTGATCACTTCACTTTACAGTTATCTCTCAACATTGGATAAGAACATAAAGTGCACTCCCGATTGCTACCTTATTGCATTGTAACAACAGGGGGAAAAAAATTAAATTTCACTAACCTTTTTTTTCTTTCCTTTCAGTATCTGAACTACAGGAAGAAGGAATAAATGCCATAAATTTACCACTCAGTCCCATTCCTTTTGAATTAGATCCTGAAGATACTATGTTAGGTAATTTGAAATACTTTTTTTTTATTTAAACTGGTCATAAGTATACCTTTTTTATAATGAGGAATCTTCCTTCTTCATTTCTCTCCATTTTTTTTCAAAGAGGAAAATGAAGTTCGAACAATGATTGATCCCAATTCAAGAAGTGACCCAAAACTACAGGAGCTAATGAAGGTAATACTTGTTCTTTCACCTTCAAACACACTGAAAGTAGTCTATAAAATTCAGGCAACATAAAGTAAGTTGTGTTTCATTCTCTTGAACTTTATTTTTGTGTCACTGGATCACATCCAGCCTTCTCCTACCACCATTTATTCAAGACTTTACTCATTGTAAAACGTATTTCCTGTGTTTAAGACAAATGGCTTGTAAATCACTGGATTCTTTAGCACAAAATAGTTTACGAATTATAGCTTTCACTGATTGCTCCCCTATATTTTATTTTCTAAATGGGTTACCGTAGGTATTTATTTAAAATAGTTTTAATCTTGCTACTTAACTGTTAGACTTTCCAAGATATAAACAAAGAAATGATCTGAAATACAACAAGATAGCTGAACAAAAATGGGATGATTCATATTTACAGTGACAGAAAATCAACAATCTGCATTTTTTAAAGTGTGCATCCCCTTGAAAATGTAGAGTCCAATGTTTTCTTCTATGAATAACAAAAAAGCTAAAATAGAATTTACTGTAAATGTAAATTTACTGTAAATTTGTTAGGAGAGCAAATATTGGAATTTAACATTCTTTAAAATTTCATTGTTTACTTCATGTATAGTAAGTATATTAATCTTCAGTACTGGTTCGAGAACTGAAAAAAAATTGATGTTGTTTGTCCCTTCTGAATCATTACCCAAAAGAACCCCTTTATAATTGTGTTCATGTGATTACTATGAGCTGAATATGACTAGAGGATGTCTTTACCTTTTACCTCATGCTTAAATACCATTGGATTTAATTACTGGATTGCAATAATTATATTTTAAGTTCTATTGAATTTCACTATTGAATTGCAGTAATTTACAGTATATCTTAATCTTACCCAGTAACTTCTCATCCAGCAATCATCATTAGGTAGTTGTAATGTCTACCGATAATTGATTAGAAAAATATGATTCTATTATAAAAGTTACTTCAATATTTGGGAAGCTGAAAAATGGGTAGCTTTTTTTAAAAAATAGTATAGCTTAACACTTAATACAATATAACTTAGCTTAATACAATATAGCATACACCAGTCATAAATAGTAATATTTCAATATCAAGATATTAATTCTTGTATTTAACTTGATACACTGTATCTTAGGTGAATTATGTTGCATTTTTTCCTATTTCGAACATCATACTGTGTTTAGTATATACATTTGCGATGTTGTATGGGTAATATTGCTAAATCTTTGTCTCTTCACAAAGGTATTAATAGACTGGATTAACGATGTGTTAGTAGGAGAAAGAATAATTGTAAAAGATCTGGCTGAAGACATGTATGATGGACAAGTACTTCAAAAACTCTTTGGTAAGAAGTAATTTTATTTGCATGCATAGTGTGATGAAATTTTGCTTTTATATAGAAGAATAGAAATAAGAAAAGATAGGTTCCTTCTATTTCCTAAGAATAGTTTGTTCCTACTTTTCATAGATTTTATCCAATGAATGATCATAATGTCTAAACAGCAAATAACCATTTCCTTTATGTTTGTATTATATTTTAAATTATTTTTACTCAGCATCGTAAATTAGATGTCTGTCTGAAGTTTGACACTTCAAAACTTCAGTTATATTCTGAAATTTGTCTTTCTGTAGTGCCATATTTAAGGGTGACATCCAGATTTAAAGGCCGTTTTTAAGAAAAAACTATACTATGAAGTTTTTAAAAAGTGTTACTGTAATTAACATTAGTAAAATATTCTACATCAGGGGTGGGCAATTACGGCTCCTTCATGACTTGTGGACTTCAACTCCCAGAATTCCTGAGCCAGGCTGGCTCAGGAA